>WEIV01009785.1:8267-20239 GCA_013390005.1 Calyptomena viridis
AAATACCCTGTCTTGAGATTGTTCCCTTGAGCTACTTATGGTGAATAATTCCCAGTAAGTTCTTGGTGCCGTAAATAAATGGAATGTTCCATCTAACAACTTCCCGTTGTTGGGTGTGATTTATGGATCTTTGAATGAGAGAGGAAAAGGTTTTGCATTCTTTCACGGATGGTGCACACATGCCATTAAATTTAGTGTTCTCATCCTTGAAAATAAATTTTTCCTAAGTCCTTCCACTGTGTTTTGAGGGTACCTGCATTATCTTCCTTTACAGAAGGGGTTGGATTTTTGTTCTTTGAACATGTGGAGGGACAAGATGAAAGCAGAAAATAGGAGAGAAATGAAGGGGAAAGGCAAGAAAGCTATGGTTTTATTGTTTAAGGTAACCAGGACTCAAAAGAGGTGATTTTCAATGCCAGGCTCTTACAACAGTTTCAGCAGCCACTGTTTCCTTTCAGATTCTTTATTTCCTCTGTGCTGTCTTTTCTGTAAGGAAAGAATGCTTCTGAGGGCCAAGTATTGTGGGATCAATTACTGAATACAGAGGAAGGAGAGAGAACTAGTGATAGAGATGGGACAGATTAAGAAGAGTGGGGTAAGTGAGCAGAGAAAAATATGATTCAGTTGTGAAAACTGGGAAATTGAGGGGCCGTGACAAAAAGTTTGGAATGGAATGAGTGTTAATGGAGGATAAGGGTGAAAACCTAAGCAATTAGCACAAGAACTAAGAAAAAATGAGAAAAAGTTGGGGAAAGAGAGACTGGTGAGTAGGAATATTACCAGTTTTTGAAAGCCAAGAGTAATGAACAGAAAAAGAAGTAGGAAAAAGGGGAAAATAGGCAAAGCAATTTGAGTGAAAGTAATGAAATTTAGAATAAAATCCCAATTATTATTAAATATTTTTATTTATAACTGCCTTTTGACGAGTAATAAAACAACATGTGGTATCCTTTATATGATGTGTTAAGTTCTTCAAAATCATTAAAATGAAATCTTAAAAAAATATAAGCTGGCCAGGATGGAAAGGATTCCCACTTCATCTGACATCATAGAAATATGAGAAGTGAAAATAACTTTCCTATTTTTTCTAGCATACTTATATTTTTGTGTAGGTAAACTGACTTTTGGTAGCTGTAAAATGGAAATAACAACAATTAACTTTTGCCTGTGGACACTTTGTCTTCCACCTGATTAGTATCTTAGTTGTCCTCTTAGAAACGTAATTTGGGAAAATTAGCCTCTAATAGTATCCTGTCACAGGAAACATTCTATGTCATGATGAAAGATTCAGTGGTTCTGGGAAAATAAAAACTGAAATAGTGTGCAAAATATTAATGCCAAGTCTGACCATACCACTTAATGGTATGATGATAACTGACTTTTGGTATGTTTTGAAATAAGGTTATGACAATGCTGGGACCAGGGACTGCTTAGTAATAAAAAAAATTTCCTACCTTCAAACTACTTTCAGCATAAATTCTTGTCTTATGCTTCTCATGGCTCATTGCATTACTAATACACAAATAATTAGACAAAATATAATTTGGGACATTTCTTCAATACTCCCCTTTGTTTGAAGGATCCTCTCATGCTTCACAGTGAAGATGACATTCTACTTTAGTCATTCTTCTCTGTCCTTTTTTGCCACTATTAAAGCTGTTTTCGGACCAGATCAGCAGTCACTTTTTTCTTTTTCAAGATTTTTCTGCTTCTTCACAGTTGTCTATTTATGTGAAAACTTTCTGGGTGCCTGTCCAAGTATTTTTCTGCTCATGAAATCTGTTTCTGGCTATGGATTTTCATCTTAGCCCCATCATGTAACTGGAGTACAGCCAGTTTTGTCTGTCAGTGGACAGGGTATTTCTAGAAGTATCAGCTGCAAAGCTCTTGTATAAAATAACACCCCTTACAGAAAAAAACCACTGACAAGTAAAATAAAATACATGTGAAGACTGCAAATGCTTTTTTCTCTGAGTTGACAAGCATTTAAACTATGCTCTTGTCTCGGTTTTATAGACAATATGTGCCGGGAGGCAGGACCTCCGATGGAATAGAAATCCTCCCTCCAAATTATTGCATGTGGTGGAGGCAGAGATGAGGTAATGGTGCAGCAACCTCCTCGGAGGTTCTGTTCCCAGGAAAAACAAGAGAGCAAACTGGGACTGCTGACTGGCTTTATTCCCTTAAGTTCTCACCAGTTCCCATGAAATTTTGCTTCAGGGAATTCTCTTTTGGACAGCAGCACTTCTGATGTGCCTCAAACCTGGCACTGTGGTAATGCCCCCTCCCCCTTTGCCTGCTGCTATGCCCCTCCACCCACACCCTCCTTAGTGGCATGGGAAAAAAATCAACAAGAATATCTAAACCACAACACCTCCCATGTCTTTTTTTAAGATTATGCTAATTCTACATTTTGTTAAACACATCTGTGCGATGGCATTATTGGTATGATGGCTGTGGATCTGATTGTTTGGTAAATTTAGACAAACAAGTTTCCACAACTGTCCTTAAATTTTGACTCAACCAACAGATCTTACAGTTGACTCTCAGTGCAATTGCTTTTAGTGCAATTTTTGTCATCTTTGCTCATACAGTGGACTTGAGTTCCATATTGTGCATGACTAGTGACTAACATCTGTGCTTGCAAAGTATAAAGTATTATAATGGAGATATGCCATATGAAAGAAAAGAGAAAACTGGGTCAAAATCAGAATATTTAGTGAGAAATGCAGCTGTTCAGCTCATGTTCCAGAAGAAAGTATTTTGAATGAAGACCATTAATTTAATATTCAATGCTTTTTTTTGAAATCTCATGCATTAATGGAATGACAATGATTATAATGCAAAGATACAAACTATCCAACTGTAGATTTATCACCCCTGCCCACTTCTTTAGTTAATTCATTTGAATAGCAAATACAGCTAATTGCTTCATTATCAGATTTGATATGGAACAAATGATACATGCATGAATACAAGACATTGCATTAGATCTTCTTGTCCTTGTGGGTTAGCACTTATTACTAAGAAATCAATTTGTCTGTAACTGCATGAAGTTGGCTTTTAGCAGTTTTCAAGACTACTTTAAAGAAGGTAATATATTCATTGAAAAGAATGGATTTACTTCTACATTTTCTTAAGCTTCTCTCCAGGCAACTGCCTGACAATTTAATAATGATGGGATATTATTTCATGTTCTGCATTAGTATTTTTAGCACCAACATTTCTAATGGTTGCCTTTTGTAATCACTGTGTGAAGAGTTTTCCTGAATATCTGCCAAGTAATTATTTTTTTTTTATTGTTTTGTTTTAAGACGAATTTTCTTTCTTTTGCAGTACAGAGTAATTCACACAAACTAAAAAGTTATTTTTAACTTCCAAAACAGCAGGTGCATTTCTGCAATACTATTGCAAGTTAGTCAGACCATTTTTACTTACTCGACAATCGCAAGGAAAAGAAGTCTATTTTACTTTACCCTATTAATATTCTTGAAGAGTCAATGGAGGTTTTGTTTTCACGTGCCAGATCAACTAGTTTTATTCTTATGAATTTGAACAGGGCAAGGCCATTCTGAGACCTGAATATTTTCCCTGTTTCTTCAAGGATTACTTTTTATATTAATCTTTAGCAAAAACAGGTGATAAATGCTCTTTTGCTCTCTGGGTTCATGCGAGTATTTATTTCCAAGCCGTGCTTTACTTTTGGACATGGAATAGCTGATGAATTGTTAGGACCTCTGGCAAAAGGCATTGTTGCCAGATAACAAGGTATTCAGACAAGGAGACGGGATGAAAAGTTAGATATCTATTCTGAAAAACCTGAAATATTAGAAAACTCTCCCTAGCCAATACAACAATCTAGAGTGACTAAGAAGTCCATTTTCAGTGTGTGGCATGGAGATTTAAGGTGTGTAAATCTTATTAGTATTAGTGGAAGAAGAAGAAGTATCAATCTGTGTGCATTTTCCTAGAGCCTTGTCCTCAGTTGTCATCATGGAGAGATAGAGCTGGGAAAAGCACATCTGTGAATGCTTTGCAATGTTAATTGACAGCCTCCATTTTCTGAAGTCTATTGCCGAGGTGACACATCTCCTTAACAGCAGCTGTGCTTGGTTCTTTCAACCATTCTCAGAAAAGAATATCAATATCACTTCTAAGTGATATTGAAGACCAGTTTTGATAAGAAAATATGGCCAGATCTGCAACTACTTTGGTGAGAAAGTATAATACTTCAGTATTTTGCAGAGAAGAGGTGACAGCAGAATATCCTCTGGAAAAGCTGCATTATGAAGCTTTTCCAATTATTAGACAGATATGAGGCTTTTGGATGTTGTCAATAATATATATTTCAAAGGTAGTGTACTGGGTCTGTCCGAGCCTCAGCAGCTTTAGAGATAACACTCCGCTGTTTTGACTGCTGTGAGGGAGAGGCAGAGGGGACACAAGCAGGTCAGGTGACCCAGACTGACCAAAGGGATATTGCAGACCATATGACGTCAGCTCAGATATAAAAGAACAGCAGGGGTGGGGGCACGGGGTTGTTCTCCGATGGCTGCCTGCTGAAGGGACAACCAACGTGTAGGGCCCTGCTTCTCAGGACGCGACCTGACCTTCGTTGAATGGGAAGTAGAGATTAGATTTGTCTTCTCTTTGCTTCTTGCGCGTGCAAATCTTTCTTTGCTTGTATTAAACTGCCTGATCTTAACACGCATGAGTTTGTCATCTTATTAATAAAGGGCGAAAGACTGTCTGGGTACGTGGCACCCGGTCAGGGTCAACCTGTCACAGGTAGTAACTTCGAGTGTTTTTTTCTAACAATAAAATAATGCTAATTTTCATGCCTTTTTTTTAGGATTAGATACTGCTTAATTTATATTTATTCATCCTACATGTTTCCCAGACGTGGCTCCTATTCAAGTAAGCTTGAAAAAGATGTGGAAGAAGTAAGCATGCCTATTGTAGCTTTACCACTTTGTATTGATGCAAAAGCACAGATGATGTTAAAAGGAAGCCATGCATCTATAGTCCTTTTGTACTCTGTTACTTGTATAGGCTTGCCTTCTGAGAACTGTCTGTCTAATCCTACATACTCAGTTTGCGCTTAATTTGCACTTCTGCCTTTGTAACTTCTGTTCCCTTCCTCCTTTTTTAGTTTATTTTCTGACTGACCCCATCTGTGAGTTCAGAAAGCTCCCATAGGTCTGTATCATATTGACAAGAAGAAATGGCAACAGATAGTCTGAGTGCAATAAGAAAGGTCTTCAGAGTATTAAGATGTTTGGAAAGAATCTGTGGCACAACTTACATTCTCCTCTATACTTCCATTTGAAGCAACATTGGAACAAACAGGACCACATTTTCAGTCTTACAGAGATGAATCAAATACTCCTGAGGTAACAGAAGCCAACAGGAAAACATCAGGGAGGTATCTCAAAGGAATTAAAGGATATTCCTCTAGGAACATGACAAGTCTGACAGCCCGGCTGAGGTGCACACAGCATAGGCAGCAAACAAATAGTTGGAAGCCACCGTGCTGCTAGGAAGCTATGATATAGTTGCCATTACTGAAACTTGGGAGGATGAATCCCATTACCTGGGTGTGGCTATCAATGGCTGCAGGCTGTTCAGAAGAGACGGAAGAGAAAGGAGAAGGCGAGAGAATGGCATGGCTGAGAAGGGACCTGTTGGTCAAACTAAAGGGAAAGAAGCAAATACACAAGCAGTGGAAACAAGGGAACTTGGGAAAAGTATAGAGATGAAGTTTGGTTGTGTAGGGATGGGGTAAGGAAGGCCAAGGTGAAACTGGATATAAACCTGGCAAAGGATGCAAAGAATAACAAGATGAGCTTCTACAGGCAGGTTAACCAGAAAACAAAGGTCAAAGGAGGTGTACCCCCTCTGATAAACAATTCAAAGTGCTTCTCAATGTACATAAAGAACAGGTTCTCAATCACTGAAGGAGCCTGACTGTACATAAGTCTATGGGACCTGATGAAATGCATCCCAGAATCCTGAAGGAATTTGCTGATGTAATTGCCAAGCCACTCACGTGGCCAAGCCACACAGTTTGGTGAAGTCTCAGGTGACTGGAAAAAGGGAAACATCCTACACAGTTTTTAAAAGGGGTAGAAAGGAAGACTCTGGAAACTACTGAGCCAACAACCTCCCCTCTATGCCTGGGAAAATCATAGAACAGATCCTTCAAGAAGTTATGTGAATGCATGTGATGATCTTAAAAGTCCCTTCCAACCAGGGTTATTCTATGATTATATGATGATCTCGTTCCAACGCTCTTGCCATGCTAGACCAGGTTGCTCAGGGCCCCATCAAACCTGGCCTTAGACACTTCTCGGGGCAACATGTTCCAATACCTCACCATCCTCACAGTAAAGAATTTCTTCTTAATATCTAATCTAAACCTGCCCTCTCTCAGTTTAAAACCATTCCTTCTTGTCCTATCTCTACATACCCTTGTAAGAAGTGACTTTGTGAGAAGTATAACCCAGAGTGTTCTCTCTCAAATGTGAGAGATCTGTGCTTTGACACTTAGCCTGTGCCCACCATGCCCTTCTTCTGAGATTGCCATGTTTCACTTTTCCCAGCAGATGCAGGTAACTACAATCTTTTAGGCTGCTTCCTACAACTGGAGAAATCGGTGATGTTGAGACTTATTATGAGTTTAGCAAGTTTTATATATTGTAATAGCAAAGTTTGCATATAACTGGTTATTAAACCACATTCCAAGTGAGTAACTCTGCTCAGAACTGATCTGAATTAGACATAGGGAAAAGAGCACATTTTCCTGCTTTTGGATTAATGCTGTTTGAAATGATGACAAAATCCTACGTGGCTTAACCCTCTTAGCGACATGGATCACCTTCTCATCTGACGGAAGAAAATCTCCAAAAGCCTTTCATGGTGCTTTTCACACTAAAAAAACCCAAACAACTTCCTCATCTTTTTTTCTGAGCTGTTTTCCAGCCTTCTTCAATTTGTTTTCATTAGTCAGGCATATTTGCCGCATTACACTTGACCTTTCTAGATTTGCATTAAACCCTTTGTATAATAACATATCCATGTATTTACTGGACCTCTTTTTTCTTCATGTTCTGGTAATTATGAAGTTCTAAAGATTATTTTTTCAGGGTTTCTCTTTATCTCTCACATTATTTTTATGTTGTCTCTCACAATTTTTTTTCTTGTACAAGCTAGCCTTCATATAAGCCCATCTTTAAGTCTGCTATGCATAATAGTATAACCAAAATAAATTATTAACATCAAATTACCTGAAAAAGACTGTAATTGTGCTGCTGTGGTTTCAGTCTGTTCTGTGTAAGCAATTGCAATTCCTTAGTATGATCATTGCAAGCAATAGAGAACAAGTGAAAAGGAGGAAAAACTGAAAACTGACTAAAATAAAACCTCTAAATCTATATCTAAACATCTATAAAAATACCCTAATTTTTAAAATTTAGGATCCATATTAGAAGTCACTGGAGCACAAAGCTATTTCAAATTCAGGCTCATTTGATTTAATATCTTCTTATTATGAAAAAATGTGCATTTTAGGATCCAGTTTTTATCTTCCTAAAATACTGGTCTGTGACTCTTCTAAAAGATGTACCTATGTGGTATTAAGCAGATTTATCAAAAGAAAAGATGTCAAAAGAATGTTATTGAGCAATATTTTTAAAACTGATACTTTAAGAATCTTCACTGACGCTAAGTAAACAAGTATTTTGATATTATTCATTCAGTAAATAAAAATTAAAAACTGATGGCTGGCTATGTTTGTCAGGTATGGAAGTGCTTGCATGAGGGAGCAGCATATTCACTTTTATACCTTGGGACATATGAGATTCATGCTCACAGATGTTATCTGCCTTTTCAGCACCAGCGACTGGGATCCCTGTAATGAGGAACCAGGATTTTTTTTTATTGTCTGACACTGGACATCAGATGAGAAAGCAGTTGGACCATTCATTTGTTATTGGTGTATGCCTGGATCTGTAAAAAGATACCCATTTGTGGTTGGATAGATACCCATTTGTGGTTGCTTTCCATGGCTTCCAACTTATCCTCAATACTTCCATCTTATTGATCCATGACCACAGACTTATGTGAACTTGGTATAGGTGGCTCATGAGTTTAAACTCTGCTGGGCAATCAGGTCAGTATTTGATAGAAAGTGGTATGTATCCTTATGTTCATATGTTCAATGCCTATGCCATGTGATGACTTATCAGCAAATTATGAATAGAGTACTTACTGGTCATAAAGTGAAGGAAAAATAATGTGGAAATCAACTTCACAGCTAATTTTCAAAATTCTTGCACTCTTGGAAGTTCATAAAAAAAAGGTTATCTGAACTATGTGTTGCTTTATTTTTTGGAGATGTTGCTGCTTGGGAAAGTTGGATTTCTTTTTTTTCCAATTTTTGATAAAATTTAGGGTGAAAGTGAGATAGATAATAGGGTATGAACAAGTTCTGTGCTTTAGGGAGCTCTTTATTCACACACAGTATACAGCAATGGAATTGCAGGCAGTTTATGAAAACATGAAGTAAATTAATAGTAAATGCCAAAAATGCTTTTCGTAATAAAAGAATTTAGCAGGTACCAAATAAGCTGACTTCTTGAAGACAGCTTTTCTCATTATTCTGTATCCACCAGAAGATGCCTCAGACTAGACTTTGCATAAGTGTGTTTTACTTGCAGAAACAATTAATAGACCCACGTGAGTTATAATTGGAACACTTACACTATTGTCACAGCTTTTAAAATGAAATTTGGATAAAATTTCTTGCTTTAATTTAGCTGTAAATCAGGTGTTATTCTTCACAGTTTTAGTTCTTATACAATCTCCTGGGCTGGGATTTGGACTATTTTAATCCTGTGCTGCAAGGAGTTTAAGTAAGGGTAAATGTTGTATTTATTTCTGGAGCATTCACCACTGTAGCAGCTAAATGCTCGAAATGTGTTTATGAGGAATTAACTTACTCAAATTTCCATCAAGCTACCAATAGAGTATCAGAAGTGTTCTCTGTTTTTCTCCCTACAACTTCTTTCTCTGTTTATAATGAGTTTGGGCCATTTTGGGTAAATCATGTAAGAATTTTTCATCTAAGTTGCTTCAAAGAGTGCATTATTACACAGATGCAGTAACCATAGAACAACAGGTTGAAAGGGCCTAAGAAGTACTCTAGTGCACTTCATGTATTCAAAGCCAGGCTGCTCAAGACTGTGTCCCATTGGGTTTTGCGTATCTCAGAGGACAGAGACTTCACAACCTCCTAGGATATTGGTTCCATTGTTTAATCATGCTTCCAGTATACCAAATTTTTTTTTTTTTAAATTTATGCTCAGAGGCTCATTTTTTGTCAAAGGTACCACAAAGAGGAGTCTAGCTTCATCTTTTTTACTGCCCACCATGAGTGGGTAGTATTTATATTGGTATTTATACATACTGGTAAGATCCCCTGTGAGCCTTCTTCTCTAGGTTAATCAATTCCAGCTCCATCACTCTGTCCCCATGTATCAGATGATCTGATTACTTAAATAATTTTGTGGCATTTCATTTGTTTCAGTCCACTAATACCAAGATGTTTTCTTAGCATGACATGGCATTTAGATGATTCTTCTGAAGCGATATAATTCTCCTTTTTTGCTTACCTTTTGAAGAGTAGGAAACATGAAAGGAAAAACACTGAAAGCAAACCATGCTGCTAGAGGGAAAGATAACCTGCCAAAATAGGTTCTTTGATGCTACTCCAGATAAATTCCAGTCACCAATCATAGTAAAAACCACTGAATGAGGAGGAGCATGTTGAATCTCCCTGCCTTTCCTGGCCCCTTTTATATTGGTAATTTATCAAGGTTTAGATCCTACAAAGTCTTACTATCTATGTGTATCTAGAGACTTGCTTTCAAAGCAGATGCATTGCTGTAAGTTTTTTCACCATGTAAGAAATAAATCAAACCTTGTCATTCTCAAGGTCAATAGCAAAGGTCTTAGTAGATTGAAAGTAGCAAAGATTTTCTATTGTTTTCTCCTTTACTGAGCCAGTTATTTTCAGTAACCACTAGAAACATTGTTGCTTCCTTTCACTTCCCTGGGTGTCCATTTATATACTGCAATTTTTATTGCTGTTGATTGTTAACCATCATTAATCCTTCAGGTTACTTTTAATTTTTCTGAGTCACAGTTGTGCCACTAGAAGTTCTGGTCCGTGGAAGGGAAACAGGAAGGAAATTTTTGTCCTTTTCCAGACAGAATATGCCCAGATGTGAGCTTGGAAACTGGAGAGCCTATTAAGCTCAATGACAAAGCTGCTTAGCTCCACAGTCAAGGGGGTTATGGAATTGTAAGACATCAGGAAATCATTTGTGTTATTTATATCAAAGCTTTTTATGGAATCAGTGTTGTGCTGTAGAACATCCAGACACTGGAGAGTCAGCGTTCCAACACAAGACTCTCCTAGTAAAAGATTTTCAGCTGAATCTACCACCTCATCACATTAAGATAGAATTATTACAGAAGTGTATTTCATGAACTGTGCAGTTCATGAACAATGACATTTTAATCTGGATGCACAGTAATTCTGAGAACTGTGAGAATGTCACCTTAATTTGATATCTCTGCCACCTTGAGTCCTGGAATATGCCTATGGAAAGAGACAACTAGTTTTACTGTTAGCTGACAGAGGAAGGTGTGAGAATACAAGGAACAAAGTTAGCTAATAGAGAAGTTTAGAGATTAAACTAAACCGTTCCAATGTTCTCCTCCATTATTCTGTGAAAAAGAAAATGGTATATTGTGCAGGCAGTTTGAATACACTAATCAATGGTTTCCTGGGTGAGAATTGCACTAATGAAAATATATTTCAAGTGACACATCTGCTGGAAACATCACTGTCTATGTCTAAGGCAGACAAATTCATTTGGAACTTGGCAATGGGAACTAATATCAGCTGTATCTCCAGCCATGCATAAATAGCTAAATAAACAAAATGGCTTGCTGAGGCTTTCCAAGGTGTCTGCGAACATCACCTGTTTTGATAAAAAGAGGTAGCTGTCAAGACATTGTGTTCTCCAGATGACTTATGAAGTACCAGCAAATGCCTAAAGCTGGGCAGAATGACCATTTTTAACATAAAGTGCACAACATCAATTTTTAAGATTAATACGGGAATCTGCCCAGATTATATATCTGTTTGTGTGCCTTCCACCTCAAAGGGAAAGCAAAGAGCTTATAAAACTACTATATGGCTTTTTCTTGAGCATATGCATTTATAGTCACTAATTTATCATGCTAACAGTGTTCAGCTAAGGACAGACTGACTTTACACATATGCACAGAGTGGAAGAGCTGTAAGATGTTGATACACTGAAAAACTGCAGGTCTACTGACCCAGCTGTGGAACCAGTTGCTTGCTATAGGGAGGTAGAGACAAAGGGGAAAGCCGAAGGTCAGCTTCTCAATTAATATATTGCTGCCTATTCATGCAGCCCAATTAATGTATCTTGTTGCTACTGTTCTGTCTGCTGTTTCAAATCTATTTGATCATTTTTTTTTTTTGCCTTCTCTCATCTATTTCCTCTCTTTTTTTTTCTTTTTTGACTTTTGAATGCTAATTTCTTAGACATGGTTAATGCCTTTTGCCCAAGCTATTTTTCATTCCTGTCTTGAATCTAGAAATGTTTGCAATGACAAGTTTTTTGCTTGTATTGTAGATATTTTCATCAAAAATATAAGTGTAAGTGTATAAGTAGGTCAGCCTGTGAATACATTTGTGCTTATTGATTATTCCTGATGGACTGCACCACGCAGATCCTGCCTTTTCCCTAAGTATCTCCATATCTGCAAAAGATGGCCTTTAAAAGCGCCAATTTTAACTCTTGCATTCCTTTCGCTCCTAGGTACAAATGATGCTACTTTTCAAGTTTATGGGAAGCTTCTCATGTAATGGAGGT
>WEIV01009785.1:20325-44498 GCA_013390005.1 Calyptomena viridis
TGGATTTTTTATGGGGAACCTAGAATTTATGTCCCAGTTTCATCTGCCCCTATAAATTTTGTGAATGTGGGAATCCTCCTGTGTTTGCCAGATTACATGTAATTGTGTGTGCGCACAAAACAGATCTCAGTCAGGGCATATCTGAGCTTCTATTCAACTGCCTAAAATTGATCTACTGGATTAAGTCATCCTAAAGTATGGGGCTGTGATCCTGTTCTTGTAACCTGTGCTCGGTTGACCCTGTCTGAATACCAAGTGCCCTGTTTGGATAATTTTGCAATGTATAAACCCACTTTCTTTGCCTCTGAAGAGCAAAGTTTCTTTTATTCAATGGACTGTGTAGTTGCAGACTAGGANTGACTTTTGAATGCTAATTTCTTAGACATGGTTAATGCCTTTTGCCCAAGCTATTTTTCATTCCTGTCTTGAATCTAGAAATGTTTGCAATGACAAGTTTTTTGCTTGTATTGTNAAATTTTACATCTTTGAGACGTTCCCTGTCTAGTTCTCATAGCCAGCATGAATTGTGAGGTGTTGTCTGGAGTACCTTATTTTAAAATACTGATTACCTTGTCTTCTGGGGATTTGTGAATTCATTTTTAAACTGATTTGTGCATTTGGCCTCCACATTCTATAGCAGTTACCCTTGCTTTCCATGGAAAAGAATTCTGTTTATTTGTTTTAAACTTGCTGTGTGGTGATTTCATTTATCATTCATATATCCTTGTCTCATAAGAAACAGCAAAAATCATTCTTGGCTTAGTTTCTCCACACCTTTCAATGCTTTATTGACTTCTAACATATTCCTCTTTTTTTTTTTTTTTTTTTTGCAAAACTAAACTATATAGTTTTCCAAATACCTGATCATTCTTATATTTTTTGCTGTTTACTATACGTCTTCTAGTTCTTTTGCATGGTTTTTGTATGGGCTGATCAGAATTAGGAATATCATGGCTTAAGCGGTAGTAGAATGACACTGGTAATTGCTATTTCTTCTAAAAAAAATGCAAATATTTTATTTGCCCTTCTTTAGTGGAACTTTGAATTTTCAAAGGGCTCGGAATGACAAAATGTCTTTTCTAATTAGTATCAGTAGAGTGGATCACTGTATAAGCAGTGCTAATGCTATTTTTCCATGTGTGTTACTATGCATTTTTCTATATTGAAATTCATGTGCTCCTGCTTTTATCACTGTATTATCTGTCAACTCCATTGGTGCTGCAAGACCCTTTGCAATATTTTGCATCCAGCTTATATTTTGATAATCCTGAATAATATCTATCTTTGCTGCACAAGTCAGCCCCTTTCCCAGATAATTTATAAAGATGTTGAGGTGAGCAGGTTCATATATGGTCCTCCTGGTAACTGCCCTTATTCCTCCATAGAAATAATTAGTCATATAATTCCACCCTGCACTCCTTTTTAATAAATTAAGTTAAAAGAGATCTTTCCTTTATCGCCAGACAGCTAACATTTTAAGGAAACCTTAGTGATTGGAATTTTAAAGCTTTATGAATATTCAAGTATGCAGTATTTTTTGATTATTTATAAATGATGCTTAATGAAGTTTTCTCAGCACCCTACTTCAAAATGGTACCTATAATATACTTGGTGAATCCAATCCTGGGCACCTGGATATGTGTCTTAAAGAATTTGGAAACAGTGCTTCTGTGAAAGAATCTCAGTTTTAGAATATTGCTGAGGATTAGGTATATTGGTGTACATAAATACATATACATGTAAGTATAACTGAGATTTTGGTCTGAATGACACCTGTCATATTTAGGTATGTTATAAGATGTACTTTGCTCTCCCATTTATTGATAACATGGTGCCCTGCCATGAATCAGGCGCTCTGCCATGAATCAGGCTCAAAACCCATCTTATGGCTTGTACGTGGAAAATAATAAAGGGATAATGTCATCTAAATTGGAGTAGTACTGTGCCCTAGAGTCCTAGCTTAAAAAATTACCACAGGCTTATTATATATGGGATGCTTTGTGTGTGTGTGATATTCTTGGGAAAACAGAGGACTGCATTTTTGCATGTGTGGCAGAGATTGATCATACTGCTTAATGCATTATCAGATCAAGATCAGGCACTGGTGAGAGCAAGCTCTTGGAGCATTTTAATGCTTTCTAAGAATGATCAAGTTTTACAACCAGAGTTTTCTGATACATTGGCATTAGGTTACCCAAATAATGACAGTATTTTTCTGCATTAGACATTGCACATCTAAGAACTTGATAGTGATGCAAACAGAATATAAACTGGACACTCTTCAGGACTCTCGCTTGCTTACTTTTTAGGGAAGGAATGCTTTTTTTCTTTTCGTTCTATAGTATGTTTTGTTGCTGATTAACATGCAATGAGAACAAATGGCGTGCGACTGGTACTAGGTTTTATTTAACTGAGCTTCACGATTGTCCTGCAGTGTTAAGGTGCCAAGCATATGGCAGTCAACTGCTAATTAAGCAAAGCACTTGCTTAATATTAATTAATATTAAGCACTTGCTTAATATTAAAGATTAATATGAATCTTTTCCAATATGCTACACAGCTTACTCAATCTGTACTAACTAAAACAGCAGTGTTTATTCAAACATCTACTATTTTCAGTTGTCAGTTTTGCAACCTTTCAGCCTGTTTCCTGTACTAGCACTTTATTTTGTGTGGTAATTCCTCAGAGACAGCTGAGCTTGAAAAATGCTACACTTCCTTTAAAGCTAGATTTAAAACCTAAAATCTTAAGTTGTTTCTGCTGAACAGGTAAGGAATTCACAGAGACATATAGAAACTTCACTATAAATTATCATCTATCCATTAAACTGACATTGGATGCAATACCAAAAAATTGCCAGAAAACCCAAAAAAGAAACACTAAAACAAAACAGCAACTCACCTCTAGATTTGCTTCATCTTATTTTTGACACAATAGAAATGTCTAAGTTGGAAACCTAATGACCATGCACATCTTGTGTAATTATGTAGTAGAGGGAGATTCACCTCACTCTTTGACAGTGTCTCAGGTGCAAATGTGCACACAGTTATATTGTTGTGGGTTTGTCAACCAAAATATTGTTTGAAATTAGTATGAAATGGAGTTTGCAGGGTATTATAACTTCTAACCTGTGACCTGCTGTCATGTAGATATTCTTAAATTTACCTGCATTATCAGTTTTAGAAGCCTGCAATTTTAAGATCTGGTAATTAAGTTAAAAACCACTCAAGTCAGAAGAAGCTTTTATTCACTTTTACATGTTTTTTATTTCACATGGTAAGGTGCAAGTTTTTGTAATTTTCATTTGTAAAATTATGTCCAAAATTTTGGTGCTTTATTACTGAAAGCTTACATTTCAGTTATAAATTTCTTATACATTATCATTGAATTTCAGTGTTTTGTCATTTAGCAAATATTGTCCCTGAAAGAATAAGTTGCTTTAAAAAACTTTACCTCCATTTGTCTTGGAAACAATGCAGTTATTTTAGTGGAAACTTTTTTGGTAGTCCACTAACAAAAAGGCATAGAGAATCAGATATCCTCAAAATGAATGCTTGAATGAAAATTACAGTTTTATTGCTTTTTTTATTTTATTTTTTTTTAACCTGTTGAAAAGTCCAAAGAATATCTCAACTGCACTTATTGCCTATACCTGCACTTAGAAAAAAATGGGGAAAAAGATGTAAACATCCCACTGAGAAGGCTGTGAATAGTGTTAAAAAGACAATCTCAGCTGGGCAGCAGGCATGCTGACAAATGCCTCACCTTCTCAAAATAACCAGACAGTCCTAATACAGTTTTGTCTGGCTTTGTTGGACTGGGGAAACAAAAATATTAAAACACATGACAAAAACCTACTGAAAGAAACAGACTAGTATAATGGCACACAGGATATAAAAAATAGACATTTTTTATATCTTTAAAAAGGAAGCTTTTTAAAGATCCAGGTTTAAACCATCGTGCATGGATATGAAAGCATATGACAATACTTAGTCTAAACGAAACTTAGGAGTCAGTAGAGATCCCATTTTATGTGGAGCTGAGTGTCTGTGCTTGTTTCTGTCATGTCCCTCATTTTGTGAACTGTAATTTTTTTGTTCCCAAATATTGTTAATTTTGTGATGACTTTGGATTATTGTTGCTAACCAGTACTCCATATAAAGTCTGTGCTTGTAGGGACAGCAGGTGAAAGCAATAATTTTATTTTTCAATGAGGAAATGGGATTCACAAAACAACCTGAGTTGGATTAATATTTTGATTATTTTGTCTTCCTTGCCTGGTCCCATATAGGAATGGTCCCATATGGAAGAGCCAATAAGAATGTGATGTAAGAAAGCATAAAATTCGATGATGATTTTCTTTTATCTCTAAAAGTTATTAAGAAATAAAAGGAATAGAGTGATTGCCAATAATTTTTAATTTTTTTTCTTCTATTGAACTAGCTGGTGCTATTTACTGAGTGAGTGTTGGATGTTTGCAGGTTGGTGGGGGAAAGTGGGTGACTATGCAATACCATAAACTCATCACCCCTGTCCCAAGCGCTTGTGAGGAAAGTGTGTATATAGAATGCATAGTCTGGGTTTCATTTGGTGTTAGTATTGATCTTCTGAAGGCAAGTTGAATACATTTAAAGTTGTTCTGAAGATTGTTGGTCAGCAGAGCATTTCGCATGTATCTCAGAAAATCTGTATGGACCTTGGAGTTGAGTGCGTCCCACAATGAATGCCAATTCAAAAGCAAATACCTTTTTCTTTTTTATACAAGGCACGGCAATCTGCATTTAATAACTTTAAACTACAATCATAATAAAAGTATGATTGTCAAGGTTGTAGAATTCCTCTAAATAAGCATTTCTTGATGACATGATGTAGCAGGTACCTTTTAGTTTTGTGTCATATTAATGGCATGTGCTTTTTCTAACAATGTTTATGATTCCTTCCTGTAGGTGAGGATCAGACTAGGTTATAATAATGTCTCTTTCCGTCCTTCAGATATATAAATCTATCAATCCCTTTACGCTCTAGTCATATATGATCTAGGATTTCTGGCTGAGTGGAAATGATTAGAGCACAGCCAGATGTGTTATGGATGATTTAAAGGAAAATGAGGAATCGCATTAGAAGCTGTCAGGGGACATTTATGGCTTTGGTACCACAGGATTGAATTGAGAGAACTTTCGTACTTTTTGTGGGTGCACTCAAAATCTTCTAAACTTTCAGAAAGCCTCTCAGCATTGAGTTTCTATTTAGATGTAGTTATCTTAGAAAAATAATCTCCTTTTTGCAGGCAGTGCAATATATGGCCATCATGAATTCTGGAAATATATTGTCAGGCACTTTTGGTATTAGGAAAGCTGCTGTAGGATCTTCCAGTTCTACACTCAGCTTTCAGAGTCCTTCCTAGTTACTTGTCTGAAGCTCAAATTGAGATCAGTCATGGTGTGCACATCTAGGCCCTACTGAAGGCAAATGATTTCTGAGAAAAGTTCGTCGTGTTGAAGAGGAGAGTCCCCAGATATGCTATTCCTATGCATGTCTTTACACTTGAACTTTTTTTTCATGTTTAATGTGAATCAGTCTTGCAGCGCTTTATATCCATAATTCATTGTTCATAAGCACAGAGAAAAGATTGTTCTGTTCTTTGCAGCTGCCTTTAGTATTTGAAGCTGTAATTATTGTCCCTGCCCTTGTCTTTTCTTTAGGCTAACCCCATTCCTTCAGGTTTTCTTTCCTAACTGCCTGTTTATATACCCGAGTAAGATGTTTATCTTTTCTTCATAATGTTGATGACTCTTTTCTGGAAGGTTGCTATGCAAGTACCTGATCCTAGTCCTATAGTTTTGTGATTGATTATTCCTTTCTCAGTTAAGGACTTGCCCTCCCTCATCCTAAACCAAATCTCTCAGAAAATCTGTTCAGTGCATCTTTTAATTTTCGCAGGCAAGCAGCCTCCTTGTGTTTACCACTGAGCTTTGCACCTGCCCTGTAGTAGTTTCATCAGGATTACATTTCCCTAGTTAGCTTATGAGAATGCAAACCAAGAGCAGTAATAAAAAATCCTTTACTAGGTCAGCAATTGCATGTCTCCCTTATCCGAAAGTCATTATATTTTGTTCTAAAGGGACATATTTTTGATGCTCACTGTAGCTGTTGCTATTTCAGTTGTAAAATGAACTACAAAGGTGGGAGGCAAATGGAAAAAAGAAGAAAAAAAGAAAGAAGGGGTGGAGGACTGCTTTGGTATTTTAAGGAAATGTGAAAGTATTGTATCTTCCCTTTGCTTTCTCTGTGAAGAAAGGTTCTGACAGTGGCGTGGATTTTTAGGCAAATTGTTTTCTCTTTTTTACCACATTCTCTAAATTATAAAGCAAATATTAGCATGTGAATAATTTGGTTGCCATTAGAAGGTTTTCTACATACCTTAATACCATCATATTGTCTTTTTTAGCATTTTTTGGATAAATTTTTTTAGGTTATGTGCACACCAATACTAAGTAATAGCCCAGTTAAGAGTTCTCTAGCCGTCATAACAAGCAAACATCACACAATACAGTGTATTTCAGCATGTCATGAGATTTCCCAACAGACTATGTCATTGTAAAATGAGCTGTGTCACCATGCTCTGTAACACTAGCTGATTAAAGCAGCATTTCTATACTTTATCTGAATAAAGTAATAAAATAAACAAGGACAGCCCTAGCTAAACAAATTGTAATCCTAATATTAACACACTAACCAAGTCATATTAATTAATTTCTGAAAGAATTAGTTCAAATGCTTTTAATGAAATAATTGAAGAGAATTTTTTTTAATTATGTGGTCAGTGACACATTATCTCTCTAACTGAGAAACGGAATAGCTTGGCCAGTATAGAACAACATATGCGGTATTAAGGTGATACAATTCTTACTTCTCTAGAGTTGCTTCTTGCTTATTTACGAACAATAAACACAGATCATTATTTCTGAGATCTACTAAATCAACCGAATGCTAAATTGTGTTTCCCCCAGCAATTTTGACTCTTTGAACACAGGGTAGGTCATATGCTAAGGCCAGATTTTGTTGCTTTGGTTGACATAACTTTTACTACAAAATTGTACCATGCTCCAAAACATGGTTATGTAGATAACATTCATTATTGCAGCTGCATGTTACCCTGTGCCTTTTGACCTCAGTGGGCATTTGATTCAGGCATTTTCAGACTAGGTTTAAAAAAATGTTTTTCTTACAGAAAACAGTTCAAATACTGTTTCATCTGTCTCAGATAAATGATGCTGCTACATTTCTTTCTCAAGTGAAAGTCTAAGAGACTTTTGGCAGTCATGTAAATGACAAAATAGATATTTCAGTGAGTACCACTGTGATTCAAAATAATATGAGCAAAATTTTCCACATAGGCTTAAATGAGTAACTATCTCATTTTCCTGAGTGGATGACCAAATTACTTAAACATCTTTTGATGCCGTCATACTCCACATGAGAGGAACATCAGCTCGTTATGTCAGAATCTTTAACACCAAAATTAGTTCCAGAAATTCAGGAAGGGCAGGATTAGGCCTTCCATATATGCCATGCACATTATGCATCACACACTGTGTTTTCTTTACCTATAGGGCAACAGTGGATTTAAAAATATATTTGTTGCAATATAGGGTGTAAGACTCCAGTTTTGAAGCTACAGATGCTTAATTGGAAGTGTTACTTATAATTAAGGCTCCAAAAGATTTCACTTAACCAAATGTTTGCTTTCCAAGAGATTTCTTTTTGATTTAGTGAGAAAATAAACTTTTGTCAAAAGGTTTTACATGGATAACATTCTGATAAGGCAGAAGCATTCCACAGAAACACCCAACACAAAGCAATCCAGCACAAAGCTTAGTAAAATATAGCCTATCAGTTTTAAGTTTCCCCAAATAGATTAAGAGTAAAGAAAGAAAGGAGATTAAGAGAAGAAAACAAGAATAGAGAAAGGGAGAAGAATAAGAGAAAAATGCTTACTCTTGAGGGTCTGATGGAATTCTGGTTTATATGACAGTGGCCAGAGAAGGAAGGGAAAGCAAAAATGGAGCCTCTGCTCCCATATTTTTGAGATCTGGCAACCATGGCCATATCTCCCAAGCAGGGCATCTGGCTCATGCCCACTCAGTGACTTCCGTGCCAGAGTGAGGGGTGCTGTAGCCACTCAAAGGCTCCAGGGGCATGGTGTAGGTGGGCTACTAGCCAGGCCTTTTGTTTGACAGCCTTTGCCATGTGTCTTCCATGGGGCTGCATGGCTGACCATGCGGCTGGAGGCCCTTCCCTCCACACTCTTGAGTAGGTTGTCTCCAACCCAGATAGAAATACAGGGATTTGAAATATGTGGCATAATTGTGGTGATTGAAGGAGGAAAAGACTCTTAAAGCTATATTTCTTAGTAACTGGAAAGTGCTAATTACAGTGATAGTCCTTTTTACCAATGTGATATTTAAAAATTTTACTAAATAGCTCTCATAAAAATATTCACATTTCTATTCTTACATGCCAATTTGGAATTCTTTAGTAATGCATATGTGTAAAGATCTTAAGACATAGTTTAATTTTAGCCCACATACAATAGAATTTATAATCTTTTTCATGAAAAATTAAATGGGTAAAATATCCTGGAAATTCTTTGCAATAATTTAGATAGAAGTCATGTCAGGTTTAACTAAGATGACATTCTTTAATTCGCTTGCCAACCATACTTTTTTTCTGCTTCTTTTCAGTGGTTTGTAACGAAGGTTGCTTAAATATGTGTTATGCCTCTGTTGAATTGACAGGGTGGAATAGTAAATACAATACGTAGGACATTTAAGTTTCTATGTCTCCTAAGAAATGATCACTGTCATGTTGCTCTACAGAGTTGATTCCTACTTGGCTTTTTAAAATTATACCATTCATATATAAATTTCATTGCACCACAGATTTCTTTCAACTTAAAAGATCAACTTTATTATTATTGTTATTCTAATGAATCTCTAGGTGAATCTTTTGACTCTTTTTGAGTCTTTTGTAGCTAACACCAATACCCTGATGCTGGGAACTTAGTTTTCTTAATGTGACGTGTTATTGCAAATATAATAACACTAACAGTAGGGAGCCTAGATATGTGTTCTTATAGATATTAACAAGGATTGAAAGTACTTTTTTCTTAAACCAGATAATTATTACCATTTACAATGTTTTTTTAGATCTTAATTGTTTACCAAAGCACGTTAGGTACCCTTGAGGCACTTCACAGTGTTTGTAGTAAATCCTCTAAGTCAGACTCCAACCTCAAAAGAAACAAACCAAAATATGTTTCAAGTCTAGTAACTAGCTGTTCACATCTCTCACATTAGTGCCATGACCTGAAAGTGGACATGATGTTTGCTATAAACTCTTATTGGGCTGAACAAAGATATGAGTCTGTTTGTCAGGAAACTCTTCAGCTTTATTTTGTAATTGTCTGAACTCCAGCAACTAATCCACTATTTAGTTGTAGAAATGTTGGCTAATAAGCTCTCAACTTTTACAACAAACTTTAACAAGCTCCCAACTCTGCAACAAACTTCAGATATGGAGTAAGGGGTAGAATATAATTGCTGCACTTGCTAGGATAAAATAAGAGAGGAGAGAAATAAAGGTAGAAAAGAGGGAAAGAGAAGGAAAAAGGTCACCAGTCCTTAGGTTCCATATCCTTCCTGCTGCCATGGCTGAATTGGATCAGTGATCAACAAAAAGGAGAGAGGAAGACTGATCCTCTTCCTTTTATAGTTTCCCTGGTATACTCCTCTTATGTAAAAAAGAATTTTCTCATCATACTGTTCATGAATGCATGGTCAGCCCCTTAGAGCCCTCCTGGAAGTAAATTGAGGGGAGCTGGGGCTTTGTGGATGTCCTGGAGCCCTTTCTAGTGAGATGCATGGGACTCAACCCTTCTCTTGAGACAGCCGCATTGAGCATGAGTGTCAAGGCAGACTTGCAAGCCTAACAACTGAAAAGGAAGTTGTCTCAGCACAGCAATGCCTCACCTTCTCAGATCTCTTTCTTACATTCACAACTTTGCTGTCACAACAAAATGTTTGAGACAAAACGCCTTTATACCTGGTCCTCCACAATTAGCTAAGAAGTTAACAACCTATGCAGCTCTGGTGTTGACCAGTATGAAACATAACAGATCACTATTTGTTTGTCCCATACTGCATACCCCTTTCACTGTCAGACACATGGTTTATGCTGCTTTTCTGCCCTGTATGTGTAAGTTCAGCCTCCTATTTTTAGGGTCCAGAGAAGGTTCCTGTGAAGGTAAATGCCTCTATTTCAGAGGCATCCAGAAAATACATTTTCTTGCTCTGTCATTGCTCACAATGGACTTGCATTCAGACAAGGGCACTTTTTCCTGCTGCAAAAATGGAAATTGCTTTTCATTTTCACTGAAAGGCTTCTTACATGTCTTCTGACCCACTGAGGTCTTCCTCAATGGCACAAAACTGTGGGATCAAATGAGTGGAAAAGCATCTGATTTTGCCCAGTGGAAGACAGATGTACACTATTGCTTCATGTTAGGTATGGAGATGTTTTACTTCAGGTCCTCCTGAAGCCAAAGGAACTTTTTCAAGTAGAGAGAAACATATTTTGCTGATTCAGGGCCTTGGTATGGGTATGTGACTGCATTGCTAACCACATCTTGTCAGTTCTGCAGTGTGTATTTGTTAACAGGGAGAAGATTCCTCCAGCTCAGGCTATACTGCTTTCTCTGCAGTGGCAGGGACCACAGAAATACATGAAGAGAAAAAGTTAGTATTTCCTAAGCCTTGATGTCTTCAAGGGTAGATTGCAAGTCAGTATATATAGTCTGTCTACAGAAGGAGATATGTGTTTTATTTTTCTGACGAATTGTCACCTATAGGTTTATTACTGGACTGGTAGAAGACTGATTTATTTCACACATACAACTTATTTTTGAAATACATTGAAGTATTTGTAAGGAACTTTAGTTTAAGTTATTCCTCAAAAACAAGATATATGATATTGCAGCTGCCAAATCCAAGATCTCAGAAATTATGAATAAGCTTTAAACCTTCCCCTCATGTTTTGAGATTTTTACAGTACCAAGAATGAGAAATAACTACTATTGTGGTTCTTCTATTTCTGATTTTTTATACAGGACACCTACTTCTTGCCTTAAAGCGTAGGATTTTTTTTTGTTTCCTTCTTGAGCTTAAAAAAAGTTCTGATTCTTGGGGTTGTGTAGATTTAAATCTGTATAATATTTCTCGCCAAGATAGATACTGCAAAATATTGCTTGCTAATAATTATCTTTTTATGAATCTTTGCTAGTGTATGAAAACAAAAGAAAACTCAAGAAAGTGAGCATAAGTATTAAGTTGTTCATACAATTTTAACAAAAAATTGAATGAAAGATTGGCAGTACAATAACCCCAGTTCCATGGTAGTGGTAGAAGCTAATCAGTATGTGCATGCTCTACTGAATATTGCATTGCTGTAGTATTTGAAAGTAAAGTCCTTGTTCAAGTCACATGTATAAGTATTTTTTAATGCAATTTCAGCACAAAATTCAGTACCAGGTGATGTAAACTTATGCTCTTGTATTCTTTACCTGAACAGAAGGAAATGATTTTAAAATAACTCTTAATGCTTTTTCAGAGCCTTCTTAATATTGTGGGAACAAGCAATCCCATATTTTTTAAAAAGTGCTTTATTTTAGTAAAAAACTAACAAGGGCCATCAAAATTTGCATCTGTGTTTTTCCTTTACTGGTTTTATGTAATTTGTATTACTGTATTACTGCACATTAACACCATTGAGAAATGGACACAATCTATGTTTAAATTTCAGCCCAAACATCTGGAATGTAACTTTGGAATACAGCATGAAACTGGAAACATTTGCCTTGAAGTCTTGTAAAACATGTTTCTTAGGCAAGATAAATTAAAGCAAAACAAATAAAAAGATCAGTGGGGTAAATATATACCACACTTCCAGTCCAAAACACTTAAAGGAGTTATTCTATATAACTCAGAATCTATTCTCTTGTGAGCAAACAAGAAAATCTGGTTTCTGAAAGGCAGTAAGTTTCAGTTTTTAGGAGTCTCAGGAGTTAAAAAAATTCAAAACTTCTAGCACCTAAATACTTGAGGACTTTACGAGAAAGCTTTCAGAGATGGGGAGGAGGTTGTATGTGGTTACTGATAGGACATCAAGGAGTAGAAGAAACAGATTCTGTACTACAACACCTGTTTCCAAACCCACAAACTTCTTCTTTTGCCTTGTCCATTCTTTTGGGGTTTTTTCAGCCTCTCCTTGTAATAACACATCCCTACTATGAATAGCAGTGCAAGCTTACTCTTTCTTTTCTGCTAGAAAAATAAATCTAGGGATATGCACAATATCCACCAGCATTCATAAAATTTGTTGGACCTGTATCCTAAATCATTTCCAGTTGTCTTCTCCTACAAAATGCAGCCGTACCCATTCTGGTTGGAAGGGACGTGTAGAAGCACTTTTTACAGGGATTTTCAGGGGCACATGAGGATGTGATGAGTTTTTACTGGCACTTTTTTATATAAACAAAAAAAAATGCATTGCAGAGGCTAATTTATTAATGTTTGTCTCTAAATGCTCCTATTTAGAAGAGTCTTTTACTTGTATTATTTGATGACAACTCATAATCTAGTTGCTGATGTAAATAGTTACCTGTTTTTCAGAAAACTGCTTTTGTTTGATGAATGTATTTAAATATTTTATAAAAGCATATCTCAGATTTGTCAGACAGCATATTTTGCATTGTTAGTAGCTAAAAGAGATGACTTAACTGTGAAGTCAATGATTTTTAAATTGGCTTTACCCTACTGTGTCCTGTCAAAAGGCATATGGTCTCTTGTCCAATTAAAATCTTATTAAACTCTGCATCAATTACATGAAAACATCTGTATTATCACTGGTTTTTATTTTTTTTTATTTTATTTCATTTAATTTTTACCACAGCACTTGAAATATATCCTACATTTTAGGATTATAGATATCTCCAGACTGCAATCCTAGCAACAAAACAAAGGAGCAAATACCTGCCACTAATCAAAAAACAATTGTCAAGCAATGACTCTTTTGAGGTAATAGAGGAAAACTAATTGTATGTAACGTACATGCTACAGACAAATCTTACTGGAAGCCTACTTCATTCATTCTGTGTTGTGCTGTTATATCATCTGCATATGCCTGTTAATGACATGCTGTATCTTAAGTCACACATAGCCTGGTCCAGCTTCAAAAATCCTTTTACCTGATTCATATCCCTTGTTGATGGCACTTTCTATGTGTTTCTCCTGCTACATATCCGTGCTTTTTTAGGAATGTGCAAGTATCTTCACATTATGCACTCTATGGTCTTGTAAAAAAAAAAAAAAGACAGATCTATCAGACAAACTAGAACAATTATTTGTACAGCATGAATTTCACGACCCTTTTCAGATTTTTGAGAAACTTCTGAATAACTGTTTTTTGCAGGCAAAGATACTTGGTGATACTTAAAGAGATACTTAAAGCAGAAAAATATGTCACTGCTTTATAAAAATACAGAATATTTTGGGGATATTTTTTGACCTTAGTATTTTGTAAAACATAAAAGATTACTGAGTTCCAGCTATTTGCATGTAAATATGCATAAATAGTATATTTACTGATTGTTGACATTGCCACAGGATTCTTATCTGGAAGTTTAATCTTACTGGTGATATTGAGGTTTCTTAGAATTGTAGCAGAGCAGGTGCAAAGACCTCTCAAAGGTGCAATTTCTATCTAATCAAGACCTCTGTTAGTTGACCTACTGTAAATAGAGTAGAACTATATCTGTCATGACCTTAATGCAGAATAAGGCATTAATTTTAAACACTAGGTGATAAAATTAGCATGAGGGCATGCTAATTTCTGAGTTTGGAGTTTGTTAGATTTTGTTAGGTTGGGAGATGAATATAAGCTATTTGTAAGCTTGAAGTGTTTGAAATTTAATGCTGTTTATGAGAACACTAGGGTTCAAACAATGTTCATATGCTAGGAGGATTCATGCAAACGTTTAAAGAATAAAAAAATGTACCACAAAATTTTGCCAAAAATAGCACCATATTTAGTTGTAAGCCACTATGTTTGTGAGATTGTATCTGTTATACAAGATGTCATTGAATAGCCCTTGTCCATCTTGTCATGCTAAATAAAGAGCTTTTAAATGTGAAAGGAATAGTGAACTATCACCAAGCATTTACTTGTAAGCATGCTTGTTTGATTACAGTAATAATGAATGTTACCTTTCCCTCATAATTTCTGCTCAGCTAAATCCATGATTAAAAAACCAAACACAAATTAGTGCTACTGGTCAGAAAAAAACCCAGCAAAAAGTTTAAATGTATTAAATCTAATCTTTATTGTGTCTGTTATCAGGAAGGAAGCCTATATGCATAGAGATAGTTTTTTTCCCCCAGTTCCTCCAGAATTTCTCTGCTGTGGGGGAATACTCTGAATTCAGTTCCCCTTTCAGATTATTCCGAAACCACCATCCCCTCTCAAGGCTTTCTCCGACAGTGATGTTGTTCTGAAATATCTCTTTCAAGCTGCGGGGGCAAATTTTGTTGTAGAGATTTGCAATGTCGTTGAATGTAGAAACAGTAAAATTGGTGTGAATGGTGAAGGAAGGGAAACGTTTGGATGTGGAAGCAAGAGAAGGAAGGGAAAAAAGGCTTTCAGAGTGGCAGGTATGTGTGACATGAGGTTACCCGTGTTATCAAGATCACAGCATATCAGCATGAAAATTGTCAGGACTCCCACTCTTGGAAAGCACGGAAGAAACTGAGACAAGAGACAGCCTGCACCCATAGCAGAACAGCCTCAAGCCATTAATAAATAATGGCAAAAAGAAAGAGAGCAGAGTTGGAGACCTAACATACATTAGGAGACTAAAAGAAACGCATAGAAGTTGAAGATGACAGATGCAAAATTTTTTTAACCAGTTTTTGATCTAAACAAGCATACAGTCTCCTGCCTAAGAAGAAGTTGTAATGAAGACTTCATTAGCCAGAGCTCCTTGCTTTCCTATGTCATTACAAGAAATTCTGGCCAAACCACTGGGTACATGTATCTTGTACCTGTATGCTGAACTATCTGCTTGAATGTAAGCATGTCAGTGCATATGAGGGCTTGGCTGTATGAGGTAAACTTGTTTCCTTTTAAAATAAAATGTTTTTCTCTTCCCACAACTGATTGCACTTGTCATTGCTATATGGTTCCATTAATGTTACAGCATGTTTTTCTTCCCTGTGAAAGGGATTTTTATCTCTTTTAATGCTTGTCAATATCATTGCTTGAAATAGAAAGTCAGTAGGATAAAAACAGGAGGACTGGCTGGTACTACGTCTGTATGGGTCTTTCCTACTTCACCACGTGGGGTGGATTCCACAAGGTATCTGTGCAAGATGCTGATCATGTTTAGGAAAAGATGAATCATTGGAATGAATCTAAAGAGTAAGCCAAGGAATTAATGCTTGCACGTACCAACCAGCTAGGAAAATATGTAGATAAAAACAGCTATTCAGGGAATGAAGCAATATAATGAATAGTAAAATCTAAGTGTTTCGAGGGAGGATGTGGGCTATAGATTTTGTGACAACTTTAGAAAATAATTATATTCCAGCATTCCTTTAGCCAAACAGGTATAACATGAATCTTTACCTTAAGATGATTGTGGAGGTTTTAATCACTAAATAAAACCCAGTTATGAAGCCCAGAACATGGTTTCTCTGTGGGTTTTTGAAGAGAAACCTGAATAAAACAAGAAATAATGTTTTCTTTACAAGAAAATATGAATAAGAGAGCTATAACTCTGGTGTAGGAGGAGAGGAAAAAATGTATTTGTTCCTCGTATGAAAATAGTTTGATCTTCCTGACCCTGTAGCTATAAGTCCCCATTGTATACAATACAGAGAAACTTAGTTCAGCACATGTCATTAGAAGACAAAAGATGAAATAGTACCTTAAAAAGGCAAGCTTTTTACGTGAATAGCATCTATATCCTTCCATCACACACATCTAAAATAAGGAGCTCCTACATCATCTTAGAAAGCAAGGATTAGTGAAATTACCTAGGATCATCTCTTTGATATGTTTACATTTCACCTTTTCACCTACATAAATTTTATGGGAAGACACACAAAATTTACAAATAGCCTTTCATATGACACAGCTGTCAGGTCTATGCAAGGTGGGTATTTTTAAAACCATTGTAGACTTTTCCAAAGATTTAAACTTCCTAGATTTTATAAAGCTGAGATTCTCTCCTCTATAACCACCTAAATATGCTCACGTTAAAAAATATTCTTCCATTCCAGGAAAAATGCATATGCACAAATTTATGTTTAAACATTTAAAGTATTTTATGTTTAAAATGAAGGGTATGCTGTGAAGAGGATTTTTTTGTCTGATACACAATGTTGTCAAGCCAGGTACTATATGTATTGCAATGATGACAAAAAGAGTGAAGGTGTGCTAGAATTGGTACTAAACAACAGTCCTGTGACCACTGGACTAACAGCCTGATTTTCAGCAATTTCATATGTTGTGAATGTGCAACAGTGCTACACTGGGAATAAACAGCAATGCCAGATCATCATCTCCCTTGTCACATGTGCTGTGTTTTGTGTATATGTCTCATGGTTCAATTTTTCTCACTAAGTATGTTCTCAGAAAAACAATTGACAAGTAAATTTAATTTCTTCATTGTAAACAATGCAGTTATCACTACCCTATGAATGGGATTTTCCTATATCTCTGTAGATGCTGCTCTATGGATAGAGGAAATCAAGAGCACACCACAAATTATTTCTGCACAGTTAAGGACGAGCCAGTAGTAATTCACACTGAATAGAACTGCTGTGTCCTCTGTGTGTGTATCTATCTATTTATCTGTCTGTCTAGATATCTACATATCTATCTATGAAGGACCAAAAACCTGTATAAAGGTATACAGGCAGACAATACAACTGCTGCAAGCTTAGTTAATTTAGAGGAGTTTTTAAGATCTAGGGTCAATGCAGTTCTGGACAATTTACCAAAGTCAGGTCTTTTGTGTCAAGGAAACTTAATCTTAAAAGAGTGCTACTGTGGTTGAGGAGAACATTCCTGGTAGAGAAAGAGCCCTATATCCTCCAAGCCTTTTAAGATACTGAAACTGTTTACCTGAATGCAGATGAAAATAACCATGAGCATTTTGCATTCTTAACCCGAGGCTTAAAGCCAAAAATACTTTCTCACATTTCTAGCAAAGCTTTGTTTAGAACATATACATGACTGAAATCTTCAGATTTATTTTGCTATGTGTCTCTGTTTGAGGGGGAAGACAGTTGAAACAAATTAAAAGTGAATCCAATATCAAATTGTTTGAGACTTTGAGTATAAGGATAGAAAGGATTTTATTAACAACAAACAAACAATGTATATGTATATATATATATTATGTATCGAAAGCCAAAACACCCTTATCCCTGGGACTTCCTGGGGCAGAGGAGGGGAAAAAAGGAAAGGAGTGGATTTGGGAATCCATGGGGGATGGGGCTAGGCTTTGAGGACCCCGAGACAACCCGGTGGAGATGGGAAGAGGGTCTCCCTCCCACCCCTAGAATTCCTGGGGACTCACGCAGGTTTTTGGAGCTCCCATGGCTCAGATGAGGGTGGGAGAAGAGAGCTCAAACCCGGAATTTTGCAATGAGAGAAAGAGAGAGATCCAAGTCAGCACCGGTGCTGCGAAGTGTTGGAGGAAACAGGTCCCGGTCTCGCTGGCACGTGCTCGAAGATGGCTCCGTCAGACTCCGAAGGGCCGCCGCTCCTCTCCCCACCGCCACGCGTCCAAAAAGCAGAATGGCGTCTCCCCCTCCCCGTCTTTTCATCCAGAAATCCTTGTATTCTCCCACCCCCTGGGGGGTGTGGCCTTGTGCTCTGGTTGGTCCATTTTCTCCCAACCCCTTTCAAGTTCCGAGCCCGTGGCAGGTTCCCCTGCACGCTTCCCATGTGCCGCGGGAATGGCCGCCGCCCTCTCCCCCAGCAGGCAGCGCCTCTGAGCGCGGGGGGGTGAGTGAGCTGTGAGGGACAGCAAACACAGGCAGCACCGGCACCGGCCGGGACCGGCGGCCGCAAAGGGCGGCGGCACCTGGTGCACGGCCAGTGCAAGCAGCCAAGCTGCACCCCGTGGGGCACCGGGCCTCCGCCACACCACTCCCGGCTCCACAGCAGCAGCCTCTGCTGCTCCTGCTTGCGAACAGAAAGGGAAAAAGTTTTTTTTCATTAAAATAGAACCATAACACAATGTCATGTTTTATAAGAAGCAGTTCTTCATTTTCATAATGACTTATAGAATTCCTGGTGTATTTATGAGCTATACCATCACTGTGAAGAAATACACAGAGAAGTGGTGACAAATAAAGGTGAATGGCTATAAATGGTGATTAAGAATGGATATATGTGATTTTTATATTAAATTTATTTATCATTTTTTACCATACACTTAAGTTCCATTTATATAAATGTTTGTGAGAAAATGAATGAATATTTATAAGAAGCAATCTGAAATTGATCAGTGGCATACAATAATAATGCGTAAAAATCAGTGTTGTCTTGATATAGGTAAAATTTATTTATTGAACAACCCCTGTGGAACTCTTTGCCTCTTGGCCTACCTGGCTTAAAGGTTCAAGCATTAAACTTCTCTGCTTTTAAAACCCAGGCACAGTTTGCCAGAAATACAAGGGAAATGACCCCATGCACCAGCACAGGCTGGGGTCTGTCCAGCTGGAAAGCAGCTCTGCGAGGAGGAGGACCTGGAGGTCCTGGTGGACAGCAAGCTGTCCGTGACCCAGCAGTGTGACCTTGTGACCAAGAAAGTCAATGGTATCCTGGGATGCATTAGGAACAGGATTGGCAGCAGGTCGAGGGAGGTGATCCTGTCCCTCTACTCAGCCCTAGCAAGGTCACATCTGGAGTGCTGTGTCCAGTTCTGGGCTCCTCGGTACAAGAGAGAGTGAAGCTCCTGGAGCAGGTCCAGCAGAGAGCTACAGAGGTGATTAAAGGACTGGAGCATATCTACTATGAGGAAAGGCTGAGGGAACTGGTCCTGTTCAGTCTCAAGAAAAGACGACTGAGAGGAAACCTCATCAATGTCTATAAGTACCTGAAGAAAGGGTATCAAGAGGATGGCTCCAGGCTCTTCTCAGTTGTGCTGAGCAATAGGACAAGAGGCAAAGGCAGAAACTGGTGAACGGGAAGTTCCACCTGAATTTTTTGCCTGCATACTTGTTCTGAATACTCTTGTCTGTGCTTTGTACAACCATTTCAGAGCAGCACTTCATAGTCTGGCTAGATTACCTCAGGCAAAGAAGACACTATCCTTTAGCAGCAAATTAAGGAAGCAGTGTAATGAATCTCCTCTCCTATGTAGTGGAGGATAAAATGGAAGGTAGTTATGAGGATTTAATTCCCTTTTATATGTAAAGAGCTTTGAAGTCTTCAGCAGGGTGCCTCAGGGCTGTTCCATTTTCTACACTGATGGTAAATGAATAGAAAAAAATTATATGGCCCTAAAGTCTGTCTCCTGTGCTTTATACCCTGAGTCATTAGGTTGTAGTGGTGGTTGGGATACTAGGCAGCTTCACACTCAAAATGAGTGGCAAAAAAACTCCTACAGCTTGGTTTGTAGAATTGTAATTTTCATTCAAGGGAGTCGGAAATGGAAAGAGGAGGGGTATATGTCATTTAAGATGTTATGTAATGAGATGGCATATGATTTCTTAGTTCCTTCTTTTCTGAGTCTGCGGTAAATACAGGCTACATGAACTAGCAGCTTAGCCTGAGGGGTTTAGTTATCTTTGCTTCCTTTAATTTCACTCCAGCTGTGACTTACACCTCATTGGTCTTCCCTTGAAAGATGTCCCTCCTGGGACCTGCAGAGTGTGAAAAGTGCCCGTGAGAGACTATTGGAGGCAGAAATCAGTGAACCTTTGTACCTCAGGATCTCTAACCACCCAGACCCGGACAAAACCTGGAAAGATTTCCTTGCATAAAAAGGGATGACAGAAAACATATCCTGTAGAGCAGCTTGGGTTATTGAGATACAAGTTTCTATGTCCTTCTTCATTCAGAGCATTTTCCTCTAGCACCAGGATGTGAATTGTTCATCACTTTCTTCCACTGTCAAGAAGTGATTGCTATCACAGTCACGTGAGCCAATGCCAAAGATCCTTGTGTCTCGTTGTGCCCAAAAATGGCTGTAGAGTGGGTTTTGGTACCCACCATTGTTACTGTAATGGTAGACAAGTGATTACTTTATTAGGTTTATTAGAGATAGATGTCCCACTTTGTTGTTTCCTGATGTTGTTTTGCATTATACAGTAGCCAAGTGGATATCCCTCCTAAGTGTTCAGATTTGCTAGGATGCATATAAACACAGCAGGGACAGCTGTTATTCCTATTTCTTACTTAAATCTCCAGTGCCTCACCATTTCCTCTTTAAATTTTTATTTTTTATCAAGATCTCACAGGTTGTAATTTTAAACTGTGGACTGTGCATCACATATGATGCACATATGGTCTTTCTATTTAAATATTTTTATCCTGCCTGTTCTGGGGCACAAACACTTCTTGATTGAAAAAGAATAACAGCATTGCAAGGCTTGTGAATACTGCTGGAATACATATAAAGATTTCTTTGCATTATTTCAGCAAACAAGAATTTGACTGTCTGTGAGGTACTTTACCTGGTACTTTATTTCACACTATGACAAATGTGAGAGATTTTAGTCTCTGATGTGTTTCATAGCAAACAATTACTTTACATTTCCTGTCTATTTCCATATATCTTTATATAATATGTACTAGACATATGTAAAGATACATCCAAATATTATCACTGTCTCCAAACGCTGCTGGTTTTCCGTATTATTCATTCAGAAAAGCTGCATCTTAGCTGGAAGTATTTTTATTGAAAAAATTCACTTTTTTTCAACACTCATTGATTTTTTTAACAAATAGCAGGGTGATGCTACACTGCAGACAACTCGAGGCTGTTGGTTCAAATCCAAATCTGTTGCAGATTCATCCATAGATCATCCTGAGCTGAATTGGAATATATTTTCCCTGAAGTTGTTAACGTTCTTTTGCTTAAGGCAGTTGGTGTTTTCATGTTTGTTTTGTTGTTTTGTTGTGGGGTTTTTTTTGTTGTTTGTTTCTTTTTGGGTTTGTTTTTGTTTTTGTTATAGTTGTTTGGGTTTTTTTTATATATTTTTTGTTAATTTTATTATTGGAAGTAACAGGAGAATAATCAAAGATGATTACCCTCAAGAAAATCATTAATCTAGTTGAGATATCAAATTCAAAGGAGTACATTCAGTGGGCAAAAATAGTCTGTTGGAATAAGTACGGCTTTTTATTGATGTCATCACCTGAACTTTGATTGCTTTGTCCTATAGCTGCTCTGTTATTCTATTTAAGCTTGACTCCTCAGGCTTAGGAGTGGGTTTTTTTCCTACTGTGGCCAGAGAAACTCTTACATAATTTTCTATATGTTTGAAACATTTTCCATCTCTTAATCCAAATTCTTTCTGAAGGCATGTCTTTCTTCTGAGGGTCAGAAATGGTCAGTTGATGTAAGTAGGTCATGACTACTGTGTAAACTAATAAAAGTAAAGCATAGTAAGGTGACATGAATTGATAGGGTCTGAAGAACCTTCAGGGTTTTTCTCTTAAAAATAAAATTTCTTAGGTTAAAGTTTAGTTCCCTTTAAAGAAACCTGTGCAATAAATAGGAAGCATGGCAGAATATTCTTCCATTCACATTCCTCTAAACAAGTGAGTGTGGATGTCTGCACTGAAATGCTTTATCTTTCTTACTTCATATTAGATGAATTTTGTGTGGTTGGAAGAATTCAGCTTTGCTTTTCCAGTGCAGGGAAGGCGGCAATGAATCTTGTTTGACATATGATTTGATTCTTATCATGTATTCTGGTTTAAGGTTGACTTGTTGGTGCACTGTCCTTATTTGCATGAATACGTTTGTAGAACATGGAAAGAGCTCAATTCTATATAAGTCCTGAGAGGAGTTCTTGGTTACTTGAGTACTTTGAGTCAAACATTTTGTTTAGTTGTCTCGCTATTAGTTTAGAACCTTGATTTTAAGTGCTGAAGTCAGAAAACCTAAATTGTGGCACTGAATTGTGACTAAATTAGGAACAGAGAAGGAGTAGTCTTAGGAAAATCTGTATGAATTTGGAAAATCTTTGCCTCTAAAACTAAGAAGACAAAAGGACATTGAAAATTCTTTTGGTCTATTTCGCTCCCTACGACATATTCTTTTATACCCACATTATTTCTGACAAATGTGTCTGTTTTGAAAGACCTTCCAATTTTAAAAGACTTTCCAAGATAAGGTCAGCAAATTTTTCAATCAATATTTTTGTATTTTAAGTATTTTTTAGTATTTTTTAGCTCTTGTCTTATCTCATTCCAGACCTGAATCTTTCCCAATTCAGATGTCTTACTATTTGCAGTGCTGATAATCTTGGACTGTCCATGATATGCACTGGAAAGAAGCTATTTGAGTCTATATGAAATTTTGAATTATAACTAATCATGCATGTAGTTATTAATACAAAACATATGCTTTTTTTTTTTTTTTTGGAAAGCTATTCTTATTTCTGTATATTCTTTCTTCCAGTAGGATAACCCCATTTCTTTTGTTTTCAACTCTTTTTATACTCTTCCAGTCATTTACTTTGTTCTTCACTAGACCTCCTCCAGTCCTTCCTCCTCTATCTGATGGTGCTCCTTAGACATTTCTGTGGCTGAACAAAAGGATCAGGCACTTTTACTGATCTGGCTGTTTCTTCTCCTTGATCTACGTGTCAATGGAAAATGTTAATAAGAACAAAATGAAACTGAGCTGCATTTGAATGCAACTGTAATATTTGTTCTTGTTAACACCTTATTCATTTCAGTTATCAACAAATTCTACGATTGGAAATACTTACTGATACAACATAAGAAAAGTTGTGCAGTATGTGATTTCATATAATAATTTTCAGTTATGTTATCAATTTTTGTCAAGTGAATTATGACAAATACAGTGTAATGCAGGAGGTTTCCATGTTTAAGTAGCTTCATAAGACAGCATCTGATCAATACCAGTAACTAATGTCCCCTAATCGTCCATTGGTGACAAGCAGGGCTGGTCATGTTTGGAAGGTGTGTGTTTGATATTAACATTTAAGATGGAGTTGTATGATTTCAGATTGTAATACATAGTAATTACTATCCCCTTTAGTGCGTCAAGATGGTAAATCTCTTTCAGAAAAATATAAGGTCAGCTTTTCAGTATCAAACATTTCTTTAGAGTCTGTAAATATCAAGTAAACAGAAAAATCTAACAGAAATACGTTTAAAAAAAAAATTATGTCCTTACAAGGGCTTAAGGAATCTTTTGTCATAGAAAGTAATTTTACAAATTTTGATTGAATGTCAGCCTGCAAATGGACCCACCCTAGCCTCTGTCAAAACTATTTTACATTTTTTTCTCATAATTTTATCAGGAAAAATACCTGAAACATTAGTTATTATCATATAGTTGGTTCTTGATTAAAATCAAATATTTTTGAATTTGACCTGATCTGAATTACCTGTTTTTCTTTTAAAGGACATTGGAACAAGAAGAAAATAAATGCAATTGTGCAGACTGTCATTAAATGTCATGAAAAGCTGAGCACAGAACCAATGTGTAGAATTGTCCCATGATCTTGATTCAATCCTATACATCATTGATAATGTGATAGGTTTTTATTTAAGTAGTGTCTCCGTTTGAGGGGGAAGACAGTTGAAACAAATTAAAAGTGAATCCAATATCAAATTGTTTGAGACTTTGAGTATAAGGATAGAAAGGATTTTATTAACAACAAACAAACTATATATATATGTATATATATTACGTATTGAAAAACCAAAACACCCTTATCCAAACAATGTAAGCACCCAAAGTCTAAATTATGTATCCCCTGTTTAGGTGAGGACCAGGGCTCCCCCAGGGACCTCCCGGGGCAGGGAAAGAAAAAGAAAGAGGTGGATTTGGGAACCC
>WEIV01009785.1:44593-69749 GCA_013390005.1 Calyptomena viridis
GGGCAGGGGCCCGGTTCCAGGCAATGCAGCAGGCAGGCGGCTCCAGGGCTGCTGCGGGACTTGGGCAGGCACACCCCCCGCCTGCAAACAAAAGTGGAAAAAAGTTTTCCTCAAAACAAACCATAACAGTAGTCGTGTGTGGTGTAGCCATTATAATTAGAAGTTAAAAAAGTTGCTCTCAGGAGAGGGCATATGTGCCACAACATTTTGAATAATTTCAGCTCTTATATAAATGATTTTGGCTGATTATCAGGCAAGGAGAATGTAATTTCCTTGGCCGTTGCTTAGGATACCTTTTGCTGTTCTAACCACCGCTCTGACCAGAGTCTACTCTAAGTTACCTTTGGATCTTGTGTTTTATCAGGTAGAAAGTATGAGGTGTATGAAAATTCTCTGGTTTCACTAAGTGGAGTTGTGAAAAGGTGTAGAAAAAGAAGAGTATACTGGTTTTGGCTAGGAAATGGAATGTGCACTGGAAGGAACTTTTATTTAAAATAATTACCTGGAATATGTTCAAGGCCCGCTTGCATTAGGCTCTAAGCAGCCTGGTCTAGTGTGAGGTATTTATGCCCATGGCATGGAGATTGGAACTAGATGGTCCTTAAGGTCCCTTCCAACCCAAACTGTTATATGGTTCTTGGTTAGATTGACCCAAAAAACCCTGCAAAACCAAACCCCAAACAAAAAAAAACCCCGAAAGATACAGAAAGGATTTGAATCAAACAGATAATATGCATTGGGCCCTGGATTGGTTAATACAATATTGGGAGAATATAAGTAAAGAGCTGGGTTGTTTTAAAACTGGAAGAGAATTATATTTCCACAAGGTTGTCTTCTAGTTCTTACACATTTTAATATAATTTTCTCTGAAAGGCATGTCAATACTCCTTAAAATATATAATTCCATAAAATATAGAAATATATAATGAAGATACTAACTTTATAGTTTATGTGACTTAGCAACAGCAACTTCTCTTATTCTGAAAGGATAATGTACATGTATTTAAAAGGTAAAGTGCCAGTGATTAAACATAAATAACTCTTTATCTTTGCCTTCAGTGTTAGCCAGCCTTGAAATAAGATTCTTAAGAAGCTTGATTTTTGTTGTTTTTGTTGCAATGCACTAAAGGGGCTGAAGTGACACTGAGCTGGAAGTTTTGGAATATTTCCATCCTACTTTTACAGAGTTGGGGAAAACAGTATTTCTGGATATCAGTTTAAATTTTCAGAAATTTCGCTTGATATGCAAGTTTGTGACATTGTAGAAATTCACCATCACTGACTAGTACCTCTGAGACCTTCAATAACTTTGGAAATGAACTCTTGATAGGCTGCTCTTTTATTTATTTTTTTTACTCTCCCTTTTTAAACATTTTTAACATCAGTGTTCACATCTGGCAACTGTTACCCTTTGAAAATGCCCTTCTCAAATCATCCCTATCCCAGCACTTATAACCAGAAGGATGTCCCACAAAATATCTCTTTGCCATAAAATTGTACTTGTTTGGAAGATGTTTAGAATTGTATTAGAATTAAATTTAGAATTACTATACTATGTGAGCTCAGTTAAAGTTTCACATAAATATCCCTCTTTATTTTTATGCCCCACTGATGTTTTTATCTCGGTGTGCACTGTTTTTCATATAATCTGATTAGTCAAATGTTAAAAAATTATTAGTTCGATTACCTTTGTTCTTCTTTTATACTGGAGTTCATACTAACTAGTCATAACAGTTCCACTGGATTTAACATTTACAGCACCATAACTGATAGTCTCATCATTCTTTATACCTCTTTTTGCTAACAGCTGTTATTTCTCATTCTTGATGGTTGTCTTTTTTTTTTTCTTTTTTTTCCTTTTTTTTTTTAATTAATTCAAAACTTAAAAAAAGCCAGCTTTGACTTAAGATAAATCTTATTGGCAATTAGGAGTTTAAAGACGGATGGATTTTTTTAAAATGTCAACTATTTATCTGTCCTGTTTTTCATCTCCCATTCCTTTTAAAAATATGAGGATTAAAAAATGATTTCATAAAGTAGTTTATCTCTCTTGTCAAAAAGGTAAATATTCAATTATGATTCAGGACAATGCCCAATCATCTTAATGTATTTCATAGAAAGAGTCAGCATAATTCCCTCCAATAGATGATAATTAATGTGCTCATGAACATCCATTCACTTACATTATAGCTTCTTTTACTGTTCCCTGTTCCTAGCTTCTAGCTATCTAACTAATTTGGTAATGTAAGACTTGACAGGTAGTTTTAATTTTCTGGACCACTGAGAGGGAGGCATGAGATTATAGTCCAGGAATACAAATATCAACACCATAGTTATTTTAATATGATTGTTTTGGTTGGGGTTTTTTTGCAAACGTGTCAGGATACTTTACTGGCTTAGAACAAAGAGGGACAAGGGATTTAGGCTGTTCATAGGGTCAGGACAAATATAATGCTGTAGCACTTTTTGATACAACAGCAAGAGTTTTGCAAGTTGGAAACCTTCTTTTAGTAGATGTTTCTCTGAAAGGGAGCTCAAGAACTTTAAAAATGATATCTAAATAGTACAACATTAACAGAAATCCTAAAAACTGGCTAAAGGAAATGCTATTCTCTTTTCCACCCGTGATAGTGTCATAATTTTTGCCTAAATGTCTTTGAATATCTTACAGTGCTGGAATTAATAAATGGACAGTTCTACCTGTTTTGCACTTACTGCTGCAATATTGGATTGTCTTGCAATTCTGGATGAATTGTAGCTAAAATGTGTATGAGAGACAAGGAAGTATTTCCTATTCACTTATAGAAAATTGAGACATGGCATAGATCAAGTGGCATTCTTACAAAATATAAATGCTGGGGGTAATAGAGGCCCCAGGTGAAAGTTTCAGGTGAAAGGCTCCTAAAATCAGATCTCTTGATTTCTGATGTATTTCACTATTCACTAAACTCTCTTCTTTCTGCAGTGTATCCCTACTCTTAAGGCATAACTAGAGAACAATAGATTTTATTCCATTTTATATTACTCACAAAAACCTAGATTCAGAATTACTTGATAAGCAAATGTTTCTGAACCAGTCTTATCCATATTCCAGTCTTCTATGAGGCTCATGTGTGGTAAACTATCTAGCTTCTGAATAAAGTAAAAAGAATTAGGAGAAATACACTACTTGTACAAAACAGCAGAGTATTAAAAAGGAAAAGAAAGACAGAAACATTCATATAAGATTTGAATTTGTCAGTCTTGTTCTTTGGTTTGTGACCTGGTTGCATATAGTCATTTGAGTATCCCAGTCTCAGTTAACCTTGGGAACTCTTGGCCAGTCCCACACTTGCAAGAGAGGGGGCAACAATGCCGGAATTACTTCTTATGAATACTTAAGGACTCAGTCAAGTGGAGAAGTGAAGCTTTGTTAAACACTACTTTGAGATAAGGTACTAAAAATTCATTCTCAAAATTTCAGTTTCCGTGTAGAGAAATAGGTTGGGAATGTAAAAGATTATTCAGATCATGTAAAATCAGATTTTTTTTCAGAGGGGTTCCTGAAAAGAAAATTCCAGTTCCTTCAGCTGGCTCTTAAAAGAAATATGATTATGCAGTGGTAACACCCTGAAGTAAAGAGGTGGTTGCATTGGGATCAGGATACCACCCTTCACAAAAAGCTGCAACATATGAACAAGGAAATTATGTTTAAAGTGATCATAAAATCCTCTTGAATCAAAGAATCATTTAGGTTGAAAAGACCTCTAAGGTCATTGAGTACAACCATTGACTTAACATTGCCAAGTCCACCACTAAAACGTGTACCTCAGTGCCACAGCTATATGTCTTTTAAATACCTCCAGGGGTGGTTATTCAGCTACTTCCCTGGGCAGCCTTTTCCAGTGCCTGACTACCCTTTTCATGAATAAATTTTTCCTAATATCTAATCTAAACTTCCACAAGTGCAACTTGAGACTGTTTCTTTTGTCCTCTTGCTGTTACTTATTTCTTGGGAAAAGAGACCAATCCCCACCTTATGACAACATCCTTTCAGGTGGTTGTTGATAGTGACAAGGTCCCCTCTCAGCCTTCTTTTCTCCAGACCAAAGAGCCCTAGCTCACTCAACCACTCAGACGTTTTCTGTAGACCCTTCATCAGCTTTGCTGCTCTTCTTTGGACACACTCCAGTACCCCCAATATCATTCTTGTAGTGAGAAACCCAAAACTAAACAAAGAATTTGAGGTATGGCTTCACCATTATGTCTATTGTAGTTTGGCTAAAGAGACAAGGAAAGCCTTTTTTTCACTGCTGTGCTTCCATTCTTATCTGATAGCATATTAAATCTGATATGATCATACTGACCTTAGCTGTTTTCCCGAATTAAAAATTCCTTGCTGCTTCTTTGTGTGTTTGCTTTGGTTATGGGACAGCTCTACCAGTGAAATGCTTGTGAGCAGCACAGTGACGGTATCACCTAGGAAAGGGTTAAGGTGAACACAGAGAAAGTGACGGTGACATACAAAGACAATATGATGAAGGAAAAAACTACATCAAGAAATCAGTCAAAAACTGCTTCAAGCAAGTCCTATGAATTTTCTGTCAATCTGGTTTTGTTACTTGGGGTACTCATAACCTCTGAATGCTTCGCTCCTTTAGTACCAAATAACTCTTAAGTCTCTTGTTTATGTCTCTTTAGGAGTAATATCCTAGAAATTATCTCCTTGTACCTCAAAACGGAGTTCAGAGGGGTTTTAAACCTACAAAAAATAGTGTTTTTTTGGAAATAGTTTTTTTGGACATTGAAACTTATTTCAGTATAAGACCCTAGAATTCATATATAGAGTAATGCAGCTAGAATAATATCTAACATTATTTTGGCAAATGAAAGAAAAATCTGCATTTTCACAAATGAATGTAGACAACAAACTGGGACAGAGATAAATTAAGAACTTTTCCAAGTTATGAAAAACAAATATGTTCAAGATGTATTTGTTTTTCTTTCAGAGGAAAAGAAAAAAAAAATTTCATAATGAAATACCAGTTCATTGAAGCCAAACCTTTGACTGGGTAACTTTGGTTTAGACAATTTTTTCAGTTTAGAGCATGGCTAGTCCAGTAATATTAGAGCTGTTCCCAAGTCATTCTTCAATTTAAATTATCCTTTCATTTTGTAATAGACAATTAAAAAAATCTGGAAATCAAAACACTTCAGAATGGCCACTAGTAAATACCTGTACTACTCTGAGTAATTTGCCACTTGCAATTTTGGTTCATGGTAATTTTTGATTTTTCATCTTTTTCCCACTTTCTTTAGTAGGAAAAAAGGAAACTTAAACTCAGTGATCTTGTGAAGAACATGGGTCTTTCAATTCTTTGAATATATCTGTCTTCATATTTTAAAAAATATTTGTTTTGAAATATAGGTTTTAAGGGGCATCAGTATGGTTTTTTTCTCAGTAGCCTGAAATTATTTCTTGGAGGTAAAGCTATGAAGGCTTCCTATCTTTGAAAATGACATTCTATTCGTTATGTCTAAATATGAAGTCTAGGCAGTCAGGTTTGAAAATTGCATGCATACTGAGTAAATGGATAACCTTTCCTGCTATGATGCAAAAGAGCAAACAGAATATAAATGAATGAAGTGCAATAGGTATTTAGTGAAACCTTACAGCATTCCATCCATAGATCTTCTCTGTTCATGAGTTTGTCATAGACTAAAAGAAAAAAAACCAAAAACTTTGTTGAAAGTGTCACCAGTATGTAAGGCCATAATCAACATTTTACTGTGCTCAGGCAGGACAGAAAGTGCTACCTCATTATTTGTGACCTTACCCTATATTTGATTTCCAACAAAACACACAAAATGGTAGAGGTACTCAGGAACTCATCTGCAAGAGTAGAGAAAGGGTCCTGCTTCCATAATATAATTCTTTTAATCAACATAGTTCTGTTTGTCATACTACCTACTGCCATAGATGTTTTGCCTAAATATTACTCTATTATTAAATATTAGTCCAGACCAAAATTGCATACTGAATCATACATTTGATCAATAACTCTCCATATACTGCCACTTAATCATGTTTGAATGCAAGTTCAGCTTTTAATAGTTCAACTATCAGCTTTGTGTCCGTTCTCACCTCCTTTCATCCCCCTGTGTTTTCTAAAGAAGTGGCCTTGTGAAATTACTTGGTGACAGTCTTTCTTTTTAAAGGTTCTGCCTAGCCTTGATTTACAATCTTAGGTATTTTGACTTTCCGTCTTGAGAGCTTGGAGAAAATTCCAGTCACAGTTTATCAGTGGTATAACTCTGTAATGTCAGATCTGAATTAATCCCTTTAATGAATTATTCTTTAGGAGCAGTTAAATGGCTGTCATTGTAAACTGAAACTGTGTGTCTTTCTAATGTTAAAAACCCAGAATAACTCTATCCTGGAAAACAGAGGGAAATGTTTTTCCATAGAGGAGATGACCAAGAATCACTGACCTGCAAGTAAGTAGAAGAGAAATGACCTCATGAATTCCAAGAGGCTAAGGGGATTTAGTTCAGGAATAAAAAGCTACAGAAAATCAGTATTTCTTGGAGCTCTTCCTTTCTGAGCTATAGGGAGGAGCAGATAGAAAGAAAACTCAGAGACTGTGCTGGTTTAAAAGTAAACCAGCAGGAGAAATGACCCCAATTTAAGAGAGATTGCAAATCAGAGTTACAATTTACTAGAAAGATTGCAGTACATACAGTGATACAAAGGAAAACTGGTTTTAACCCACAAGGACAGAGTATAACACAGCATCCTGGGACAAGAACAGCACAGTGCTCATTAGCTCCTGTGCTGAGCACCATGTGGTCCCCCTGGTGCAAAGCAGAAGGGAAGGAAACCCATTGTTCAGGATGATGTTCACAGTTCTGTCAAAGGAATGATCACAGTCTTGTCAAGAGTGGCAGTCACAGTCCTGTTGAAGTTCTGTTCCTCCTCTGGATCCAACGACTTGTAGCAGAAGTCCCAAACCCCAAAGATTATATATCCCCAAGTTCAGGCGGGAATGGCCAGTATCTCCACCAGGGCAGTGAGTTTCACAATGAGTGGTTTAACTATGTGAGTTATGGGATATTTGGGGACTCTGATGATCTAGGTCATTGTAACTGCCTATAACGCCAGTGCAGCTCAGTCTATTATTTGCCCATCAGCAGAGAGGACCCCTCCAGCTGGGTGTGAAGGTGTTAATGTCTCCGCAGAGGGGAGTTATCACAGCTGAGTCACTGGTGTGAAAAGAGATGCTCCCCCGCCTTGCCAGGTTTGTCTCTTTCCTTATCTCTTGTATCCTGAGGTGTCAGGTGTGCCATGGGCAGCTGCTACAAATTATTAATTATTAACCATCCATCAAAAATGACAGAGAAGGTATAGAATATATAGTTTTGGTTATACCCTCATAGTGAAAAACTGGGATGTAACCAGGACAGAGACATGCAAGGTTAGGCAGCTGCTTGTAAAAAGGGCTGTTTGCATAAGTCACAGCAGATTTCTATGCTGGCACAAGGTTGGATAAAAATAAGAGTCGCGTCTCTCCTGTTGAGCAGCAGCAATGAAAATACATTGCAAATGAAGCTAATAAAGAGCTCTGAAATTTGCTAGATGTACACCTGGCAGAAGAAGGCAATGTAGTTATATTTGTTTGGGCCATCTGCACTTGGACAAATAAAAATAGCTTATTAGAAACCAGCACTGGATAATTGTTTGCAAATTCCATCTCAAGTAAGATTCTGACTCCCCTAACTTTTCTAAGAGCAAAGATTCTTAGGAAAAGTTATGTCCTACACCTTTCCAGGGTAGAAGTCTAGTGATTCTTTTGTCTTCAGAGTATCTAGACTGCTATTGTCTGTGAATATTAGTGGTAAAAAGGCCATTCTGCCAAATAGTAGGTTTGGCAAGCAAACAAAATGGGATCAATCAATAAAATTTATTGACATGAACTTTTAATGGATTTTAATATCGCACAAATTTTATTAATAGACCGGCAAAAGATCTCTTTGCAATACGGAGCTGCCTTAAGTGAAAAAATGAGGCCAAGACTGAGGAGGTGGAAGAGTTCATGGGGCACTAGAGAGTAAGGAAACATTACAATGTCTCCTATCCAGAAATGAAAATGTTTGATATGCTAATATAAGTTAGGGATGCTTGATATAGTAATATATGCTAGGAAAAACTGGAAAAAAAAAGCAAGTTATTGCAACCCAAGTGTTGGAAAAAATCAGTTTCTGATATTGATGTAGCTCACAATTGATGTATTATTTCCTTGGGAGAGGTTCCTTTATTTCTATCCACAGAGAGCTGATGAGGATCCTCTGCAGGGCTCTATTTGTCTATCTGAAAGTGAAAAGAGAACATATAAGAGCAGAAGATTGCTTACACACCATGATTCCCTGTCTTCCCCTCAAATGACCAGGCAATATAGATGTGTGGTGTAAAGGAAAGTAATCTGTGAGAAACTTTTTTTTGAAGACACTGGGTTTCTCCACTGCAGTTTACCACTGTGTCTCTTCTCCATAGAAATGAACATGTTCCCTACCACCTTAAAAGTTTAGGAAAGAAAAGCTAAGATGAGAATTAGCTAACAGAACTAATGTTAACTAATGTAAAGCACTGTCTTATTCCTGCTTTTGAAAATGGGGTATATGGTAAAGGGGCTGATGTGTCTAGTGGTCCCAAAGTTTAATGGGGGCAGTATCCAAAGAGTCATAGAGTGAATGTGGAAAGAGTGTGGAGGCGACAAACCTGTCATTGCTTAGCTTTATAGTAGAACTTCTTGAACTGCTTTTTATATTTTGTTTTGAAAGTTTTTAATTTTCTTTTTCTCCTAAGGATTTAGTGCTTTTTGTGACTAGTTTTCTTGTTTGAAATCGTCTTTCACTCAATCCTCATTGTATGCTTCTCAGTCACAAGCTTCTCCTATGAAAAGAATGGAAGTTTTTTTATGCTGCATTATTTCATGTGGCAAAAAGCACGAAGTAATTAAGTCCCACTTCTTCCTTCTTTTTCTCCTGCCTCCTTCCAAGACCTTCCAATGCAGCAGGAGTTGATCTCTAATCATTCCACCTCTCTTGTCAAAGCAATAAAAAATGGTTCACTAAGGGTATATTTGCAGTTTGAATTATCTCTACCCCTGCAATGAGTCATGTCTTCTTATCTGAGAAGCAAGAAGCCAAAAGGACAATTTACTTCCTTTAAACAGACACATTCATTTTGCAGCTTCTAGTTGGGATGATCTTCTTGGTAATGCTGGGTATTGTCTGCTTTTACCGTTCTTGTATAAAATGTTAAAATGTCAGTGAGCTGTTACATTGAGAAAGACTAGCATTCTCTCCTTAGAATGACTAAAGACTATATAAGGTATCTTTCTCCAGGGGTTTTTAAGTGTCACTCAGCAAATCTGCTAATTCAGATCTGATGCTCCTAGGTGGATCAGGTAATACACTGCAGCACATATATCTTGCTCAGAATAGTGTAGCAAGTATTAGTCTTGTAGATACAAGGTGCTTGCTGTGGGTTTTTATTTCACTGCTGTCATTCCTCATAAACTGGAAGAAATCTGAAAGTAAAATAAATGTCTGTTTTTCTGTAGTGATGTATGAGAAACTAATTCATGGTACTCTTTGTCCAGACATGACTTAGTATTTCTGGAAAACAAAAAGATGATAATGTAGAGAGGTCAAATATTCAGAGAGGACAGAATAGTTGTGATTTAAAAGAAGCCTTGAGGAGATGAAGAACTCATATCCATATTAATGTGTCTCCAAGAATCACTGTATGATGTACCAATGCATGAGGTATGACTGAACCAGCTGCTCTCCTTCTTAGTCATTGATTCCTCCCACTCACTTTTTTTCCTAGCATCTTTGACTCTCATTGCCTAATCTGTGATTAAATGTAAATCAGCAACTTTATTTTGAAGTGCGATATATATGGAAGCTTAAAACAGTATGGAAGATAAAGGTTCTAATTCTTACTCTTACAGTGAGAAGCAAATGAAAAAAGATACGAAAAAAGATATGGAAGACTGGTAAAAAGGAAAAAGAAATTACAGAGAATTCATATGTTAAAATTTCTAGGCTGTCTTGTAAGTGTCATCTGTTGGCAAACAGATACAGGAGAGGAAAAAAAATGCAGGAATTTAAGATGTGAATGGAGCATATGTTTAATAGACTATGAAAATGCTATTGCACGAGGAATCTGATTAATTAACATTAATAATAAAAATAGATTTCTGATTTTTATTACTTAACAAGCATATGAATAATATTTTTATTTTGAGACAATATTGACATGATAACCTCTCTCTCCAAACTTAAATTATAAAATTGATACATATTACAGAAGCATGATTTTCACTGAAGTCGTACTTTATTTCATCTTTTAATGGAATAGTAGTTAATTAAGCAGTCTTGAAAATGCTACTTTAAGTCTACAGATGTGGAAAAAGGAGCATTTTATAAATTTATAAAGAGAAATATTCCATTGAGATCTAAAAAACCCCCAAGCCCAATTTAAAATATTGCTTTGTTTCATAGATATTTCTAAATTGGAAAACATCCAATTAAAGAGAGTTGAATTACAAAGAAACAAAATAAAACCATAAAAGAACAGTCTAATTGGGCTGTAAATTTGCTTAAAGGTTGGTTGGTTTTCCCTTCCCCCATCCCCAATAATAAATTAGAAGGTGTGTTTTAAAAAAAATAGACACTTATTTTCATAGTGATATGTATATACAAAGATGTAACAAAGCCAAAACTATTCAGCTCAATTTCATCTGTTTCTTCATATGGATGTTAATAGATACATTATCTTATTGATTCACCTAATCAAAATAATGTGAATTTCTGATTTTGCCTGATGACAGTCCATTCACGTCTTTTGTGAGACAATTATATTGAGGATGTCAGGGCAACAACATCTTTAATTTGAATTGTGTGCATGTGTGCAAGAACATAAAGCAGAATCACAGTGCATTATAGTGAAAGGTGTAAAGTACAACAATCTTATTAAAGCAGTCTCCTATCTTCAAGTAAACAGCCCCAAATTGAAACAAGAGTGTTCCCATACCCTCACAGAAAACTTACCTCTGTTTTTGCATTAGCAATAGGAAGGTTTGGGAAGGTTTTTTTTTTCTCCTTCTGCCTTTCTTTTGGTGTGTGTACTCAGAAAGTCTGAAGTTTTGGTTCAGGAAATATTTTCTGCTGTCTGGATTTCTTTGAGAATGTCATAAACTGAGGTTTTTCTGTAGAATTAAGAAAGTCATGGCTGATGGCTTTCCTCAATAGCTCTGACAGTGCTGTATAAAGAACATCAGTGTTGTTTTTCACCAGATGAAGCACAGAGAAGAGGAGGTTACCAGGGAGGCAAGAGGCAGAAAGAAAATTGAATTGAGGGTCTTGGTTCTTTGTATTGATTTTTGTTCACTTGAAAATTCAGAAATAGATAGGACCCTGCACTTGGGTTTCTACTTGCTCTCTACCTGCATTGACTGGCCACAATAACAGGCTTTACAAACTGTATTGTGGAGTTGGCTCTTTTGCCACCTGGAATGGCCGATATTTTATGTTGCAGGTGTGGTGAGGCAGCTCTGTGACAATAGGAATGGAAGAGTTTGGAGCAGAAATATTAGCTTCTGCTAGACAAGTACGTATCAATGGAGCANTATTTTCATAGTGATATGTATATACAAAGATGTAACAAAGCCAAAACTATTCAGCTCAATTTCATCTGTTTCTTCATATGGATGTTAATAGATACATTATCTTATTGGTTCACCTAATCAAAATAATGTGAATTTCTGATTTTGCCTGATGACAGTCCATTCACGTCTTTTGTGAGACAATTATATTGAGGATGTCAGGGCAACAACATCTTTAATTTGAATTGTGTGCATGTGTGCAAGAACATAAAGCAGAATCACAGTGCATTATAGTGAAAGGTGTAAAGTACAACAATCTTATTAAAGCAGTCTCCTATCTTCAAGTAAACAGCCCCAAATTGAAACAAGACTGTTCCCATACCCTCACAGAAAACTTACCTCTGTTTCTGCATTAGCAATAGGAAGGTTTGGGAAGGTTTTTTTTTTCTCCTTCTGCCTTTCTTTTGGTGTGTGTACTCAGAAAGTCTGAAGTTTTGGTTCAGGAAATATTTTCTGCTGTCTGGATTTCTTTGAGAATGTCATAAACTGAGGTTTTTCTGTAGAATTAAGAAAGTCATGGCTGATGGCTTTCCTCAATAGCTCTGACAGTGCTGTATAAAGAACATCAGTGTTGTTTTTCACCAGATGAAGCACAGAGAAGAGGAGGTTACCAGGGAGGCAAGAGGCAGAAAGAAAATTGAATTGAGGGTCTTGGTTCTTTGTATTGATTTTTGTTCACTTGAAAATTCAGAAATAGATAGGACCCTGCACTTGGGTTTCTACTTGCTCTCTACCTGCATTGACTGGCCACAATAACAGGCTTTACAAACTGTATTGTGGAGTTGGCTCTTTTGCCACCTGGAATGGCCGATATTTTATGTTGCAGGTGTGGTGAGGCAGCTCTGTGACAATAGGAATGGAAGAGTTTGGAGCAGAAATATTAGCTTCTGCTAGACAAGTACGTATCAATGGAGCAACAAGCCAAATTCCATGCAGTGACTTCTTTGTATCTGAAACTGAAGCAGCCACTGTGAAGTAAAATCCAGTTTCTCTGTCACTACCCAGATTTGTTGGCTTGTAGGACAGCTCCAAGATGCACTCCTTAGTGGGTAATTTTAGCCAGATTTAGACTGAGCAGTTAGCAAACATAACTGCCTTTCCTGCTATCTTAATTCCCTAGCTGACCTAAACCTTCTGCCATAAACTGCAGCTCTCCTGTGGGAATGGAGGCAGGGGATGAAGGACAGCCATGGTCAGGCCTCCCGCTGTAGGGAGCTGTAGTGCTGCTGGAAGGCATGGCTGCCAGCAGGCGCTTGGAAGCATGCCAAAGCCCTGCAGTGTCTTGGGTCTTATTTCATAATTATCCTTTGCAGGAGAAGACAAATCCCTGCAGAGCAGGGTGCACCTGCTATATGCTGTGTGGGCACACACTCCTTGAGAGTTCAGAGAGAAGCTGTAGAGGGCCAGGGAGCAGAAAATGAAGTTCCTGTCTTGAGCCTTTGTGTTTACAGCTTCTTATTTCTGCAGGGTGCACCGGCTATGCAAGGCATAGTTCAGCATGTGACGTCCTTCTCTCTTTAAAATAGTAATTTTGGATGCCTTGATACAGACTTCCAGCACCATTTCAAATGGTCTGACAGGGTACAGGTCTCTTGTAAGTTCTTATATGATGACCGCAAGCCCCATGTGGATGTCTTGATAATATTATGATGTGTTTGATGTCTCTCAGCATCCATATTTAGATACCGGAATTGTTTTTTGTCTGTATTGTTAAGGAATCATTTGCTTATTTGGATTTTATTTTGCTGTACCAACTATATTTCAGTGAAGCAAATTAATTCAGTTCAAATGTGAACCCACCTCTGTGAAACTTTTTATAAAAGCATTGAACCAGGACTCTTAAGCAAGCACTCCTGCACAGGGTACCACCTAGGTAAGAACTAAATGGTTTTCTGGGTGATTGATTAAGGCCATCCTGACTGAACTAAGAGACAGTTTCTGTTTTTACAGACAGTAGTTATTGATGCGATTCCTGGGTTGGTTCTTGGTCCTGCTAGCTCAGTCAGTCCAGGAAAGCATCAACGAAGGGTAAAAAGGTTGCATGGAGACCCTTGTGGTGGACACATATGGTTTATTGATTCTCCGTTGCCGTGAGGCTCCAGAGGAGATCAAACCCCATGGAAGTCCAGAACAGGATCTCCCTCACTTCCTGTCTGCACAGGTTTATAAGGAGGTCCAGGTTTCTGTGAGGGGATTAGGGAATGGCCAATGGGAAGGGGAGGTGGGAGTGGTTTAGGAGAGGTAGGAGTGGTTTGGGCCAGGGTCCTGCCCTTAGGTCAGAGCAGGGAGGGGTTTGGGTCCGTATGTGGGGAGAATGGAAGGAGTGAGGGTAGGGTTACACTGGAAAGGGGATACAGTTCTAGAACAGTCCAAAGCTAGGTTTTACAGAACCACATATTAAAACATATAAACATAGAAACAGATAAACAGAATACACCACTACAAGTTATGAAGTATTGAGGCTAATAAATTTCTTTTTTTGTAAAACAGCTTATCTAACAAGGTCGCTCTGTTTCCCTTTATATTGGTTTCTTATTTTTGTAGATGTGAGCACTGAAAAAATCAAGACAAATGTGATTCTACTGTTTACCTGTGGGTTGACTTATGTAGGTTATTTGCTCTTTCTTATTTGAGTTTTGTTACCCGATTGGGTTACCTAATTTACATGTCCATAAATTTATTGCCAGTAGAAGCCTCTCCAACAGCAGACTAATCACTGGCAAGTGTTGCCTGACTCACAGTGGATCTAAATAATGTATACACCTGACTGTGCATAAGTAGCCTTGTTACATGTAAATCAGAATTATGGCAGGAGAAATAATCATTCTCCAAATGTTTGTGCAAAGAAAAAGGAGTCTCCAGTTTAGAAATGGGAGATGCAGCACTTCTGCTGTTGCTGCCTTACATTGGCCACTTGGTGTGTTTTATGCTCATTCTGGATAGCTGCTGCTTTTCATTACTTTGGGCTGCCTATACATTTTTGGCTCTGCATTTCTTTTTCTTTTCTTTTTCACTGGCTATCTTAAAATATTTTTATTGTCTTTTTGGGTTATGCTTCTGACAAACTGGTTGTCTTCCAGTTATCTTATTTCAATTTTTTACTCAATTCAAATATAATAATAGTTCAATTCCTAGTACTATTTGATGTGTATTAAAGAAGTGTTATAACTAAGAGCCACTACAGTGCTGTCTTTGCACATAACTGTTCATTCTGCCTTACATGATATCCCAGTATAAATTGCATTTCAGTTGACTTCTTTTTGATTTATACTGGTGTAATTGAGAAAAGAAAATGCAACTGTAATATGTCAGGCTGTAAACCCTCCAAAGGAATATCTGATCTGGGGAAAAATGGTTGGAATTTTTGAAGGAATTTAGATTGCTTTGCTTATTTCCTGGCTGAGGTTCAGTAGGGTTTGTGCATCAAGAACTAGGCTGTGTTCTCCAAAAATTCATATACAAACATTCAAGGTAGATATGTGACCCTCTGGAGTAGATGGCATTAGCACTAACTGGAAATTCACTATGAGGGCAGCCAGCACACAACACAAATATATACACTTGCATGCACAGGTTTATTATTGTTAGTTATCCTTTCAGATGAGATTGTTAACCCTAACTAGATTGTTCTAAGAAACTGCCAAGCCTTTGCTGATGCCCATTTCTCTCTATTTTTCCGATCATGACTGGAGGAAAAGGTTACAGAAGAGTGACACTTCTTTGGGAGCATTATCTCCCTACAGCAAGTGTGTGCAGAGGAAGACATAGAGAAAAAAAGTCAGCCTCAGCATGATGAATTGATACCTCTCAGGTGCAACTTATGCTTGTCTGTGAAGGCAGCTCTCGTCCACATGTCCAATACACAGAAAGATGAATTAGCTGTCCCCTGTGTCCTGACTAGCTTGAAACTGAAAAGAGGTGTATAGGTAACCTCAGCTAGATCACAAACACTGTGCTTTGGTGGAACCTAGTGCCCACAGGCAGTCAGAGGAATGTGAATATTCATTCTCTAAGACAACTGTGTGAAAGTCAACTCCTCTGTTGTCCTGCAAACTGGAACAGTAAAGCAATTTTTGCATAGTCCAGGCTTCTGTCAAACAAGCATTTGCAGCTGCCTCAGCAAGCCATTTGGCTGTAATACCTCAGTTTTAGTGTACTTTCTAATTTGTGTATAGCAGTGGGGGTGAAATCATTGCCTGAGCCAGCTCTTTGGGCTTGGGTCCAATTCAGACATACAAACATACCCAAAAAATTGAACTATAAGTGCATAGATTTGCTTGACTGATCTGTGTGCAAAAGATGAGAAGAGTAATCCTAAACAGATACTCTAAAAATTAATTGTCTTTTTTCCCCAAATGATATGATTTCAGTAAAAAGTTTCTACTGAACTTTGAAAGATCAGTGTTGCAATATTTTGTTGTTGATTTGACATATTCCTATTTGATTTGTCTCCCTTCAGCTTTAATATATATGAAAATTTGTCAGAAATAGTATTTCCTGTGCTATTCCTTTGCACTGCATTTTTTTTCTCTGTCTTGAAATATTAAAAATCCATTGCCTCTAAAATCAATATCAACTTTTAAACGGATACCAAATCCTAGGAAAAGGCTTCAAATTATTTGTGGACTCTCTCCATGAAAAATAAAGGTGACACTTTTCAATCTTTTCCTTTGCAATTGCACTAGGGATTAGATTAATAAGTGCTAGCATTGCAGAGTGTAAAAATGTGTTAGTTTTGACTAGAGAAATAGCATAGAAAAACAAATTATTCAGCAAAGGTAATAGTTGCTGAAGTCATGCACTAGAAATTCCTGCTACTCAAATATGTTTGATTTTTCTTTTCCTAATTAATTATAATAAACTAGCAATGTCTTTATTTAAAACAATAATAATAACAATAATAATAATAATTATTATTTTGTGGGGCTGAATTGGCAGGCATGCTTTCTTGTGTTCTTGTTGCTGGAACCATACTCTTTCTCTCTGCTTTCTGCATCTACTTGGTGCTGAGATGAGGGCAAGGACTTCACTGCTCCCTTGGGATAAGTGTGGATCTTTCAGGAGACTCAATGGGGTGGTGAGTCTCTATTTTGGTTGTGGATTGACACATCGCACCAAGCATACTCTTAAATAACTCCTAAAATGGAAAGTCATTTTAGCTTTTCTTTCTGCGTTCTTTTAATTTGTTCTAAACAAAATCCTGTTCACAGGGCTTCCAGAGCTGTTGTCTGACCTGAGTTCAGATGCGTAAGAAGTCATTAGATCTCTGCACTCCTCTCTGCTGAAAGCCTTTGCCACTCAATGGCTTCCCGACAGGCAACCACCTGCAGTGTTCAGTCATGGAGAAGTACCAAACGCAAATGAGCAGATAAGCACCAGAAAGAAATGAAATAAATGAGCTTTGACTACAGAAAGCAGTTAGCTGAGCAGTATTTTTGTGAATATTAAGCTTTAGTATAGATTAAAAATTCCTATTTCCAGAAGAATTATTTTTGTATTATTTAGGCATTTTAACTTATTTTACAGAAAATAATCCAAATGTTTTCATAGAATCATAGAATGGTTTGTGTTGGAAGTGACCTTTAAAATGGTCTAGTTCCCATCCCCCTGTCATGGGCATGGACACTTTCTACTAGAACAGGTTGCTCAAGACCCCTTCCAACTTGGCCTTAAACACTTCCAGGGATGGGGCATCCACAATTTCTCTGGGCAGCCTGTTTCAGTATCTCATCATGCTCACAGTAAAGATTTTCTTCCTAATATCTAATCTAAACCTGTCCTCTTTCAGCCATTCTCCCTTGTCCTATTACTACATGCCCTTGTGAAAAGTTCCTTTCCAGCTCTCTTGCAGGCCCCTTCTAGGTATTAGAAGGTGCTGTAAGATCTCCCCTGGAGCCTTCTCTTCATGGTGAATAACTCCAGCTCTTCCAGTCTGTCTCCACAGGAGATATGTTCCAGCCCTTTGATGATCTTTGTGTCCCTCCTCTGGACTCACTCCAAAGAGTCCACATCTTTCCTGTGCTGGGGGCCCCAGAGCCAGATGCAGTGTTCCCAGTGGGGTCTCNCAGTGAGGTCTCATGACAGCAGAGTAAAGGGGAAGAGTCACCTCCCTTGCCCTGCTGGCCACACTGCTTTGCTGCAGCACAGGACATGGTTGGCTTTCCTGGTTGCAAGTGAACTTGCATGGCTGGCTCATGTTGAGTTTCTTGACCACCCACACCCCCAAGTCCTTGTCCTCAGGGTTTCTATCAATACATTCTCTGTCCAGCCTGTATTTGTGCTTGGGATTGCCCTGACCCAGGTGCAGGACCTTGCATTTGGCCTTGTTGAACTTCATGAGGTTTGCACAGCGTCATCTCTTGAGCTTGTCAAGATCTCTCTGGATGACACCCCTTCTCTCTAGCATGTCAACTGCACCACACAGCAAAACTTGCTGTTGGTGTACTCAGTCCTACTATCCATGTCATAAGAAAAGATGTTAAACACGAATGGTCTCAATCCCTGAAGAATGCCACTCGTCACTGCTCTCTGCTTGGACATTGAGCCAAGATTTTGCCATCAAGTGCAACTCTCTGAGCGTGACCATCCATCAAATCCATGTATCTCCAGTTTAGAGAGAAGCATGTTATGTGGGACCAGTTCAAATGCTTTGCACAAGTCCAGACAGATGTCAACAGAAAGGAATTGACATAATCTCTCACACTCTCATAAAGTGTGTTAGGTTCACATTAGTAATAACGAATAACATTAGTAATAACTAATAACCAGTAGACTTTTTCTTACGTAAGAAAATATTTCTAAGTATCAATCAGAATAGCTGAGCTGTTTTGCAGGAGTGGGGAAATGAAGAGGAAGCTTAACACTGCATGTTCTGCTATTGTTATTATCTTCCTGAGATAAAAAGAATAGGAAAGATCTTGACATATATAACTCCATCACATTTTTCCCGAACTACAGTAAATACAGGCTGTGTCAGAGCCCACACAATAGGTCTGCCCTCAGGGCACTGGAGTTGAGAAATCAAATGCAGGTGCAGGGATTGTTATGATACAAGGAAATTTTCATCTGTCTGTCCTTTTCCAGTCTATAACTGATGGAGAATAAGAGCAACTTTGTTAGCCCTGTGCCTCCTACATCACATTATAACGGTTCTTCCAGTAAAGAGATCTTTTAAAGATGGTGGGGATGTCATGCTTGGGGGATAGAAAAGGGGTGGATTTTTTTCTGATGTTTGGCAACTCTCCTGAACAAATGCATAGACAGAGGATAAAGGCAGCCAGAAAACTGGCAAGGTACTGGTATTGTAAAGAAGTTTTTTAATTTTCATTATGATATTTTAACAAAAAACAGAAGTAAGACATTGCTAAAGCAGCAGAAGGCAGGAAAGATAAAGGCAAATGAGAATAAAAGGGAATGTGCAAGCATAGCTTGAGTTTGCTCCTTAATGCCATTAACTTTCGTCAAACTTTATCACCCTGAACAAGGCTGTATCTCCTGATGTTTACAGTAAGCCAAGAGCCTATTCTAAGGATTAGAGAGCAGCATGATCAGTTCAGTACAGCTCAGATACTAAGAAATTCCATAGTCTAATGCTCTCTTGTTTGTAAAGGCAGGTACCATGTTTGTTTTCCCTGAATTTTGTGTACTTGCTATGGGTGCAAAAATGCTCTACTAAGTTCCAGCGTGGAACTCAAAAGCAAGAAGAAAATGTGCTACAAATTTTGTCTCGTTCATCATCTGCCTTTACACACAAATTTTGGCAATTTCAGAATCTGAATGATCCACCAGTTATGGTCTTTACCTCAGAAAGGCTTGATAGTTAAGGATTTATTTGAAAATCAAAATCATGTTTAATTTTCAGTTGTCTTTAGGTCAGTATCAATCACTGGGAAGTTAAAGGAAGAGAAGTGAGAAAAGCTAAGAAACCTAGAGGAGGTCTTGGGGATCTCAAAGTGAGAATGGGAGACTCTAAAAGTAGACAGAAAAGTATGAACTTTGCCTCCTTCAAACACATCTTGCCCTTCCTACATCTTCTTCAACTCTCTTTGTTTCCTTTAGTGGAGCACCTGTGAACACTGTCCTTTGGGAGAGACAGCTCATTTTGTCTGGTTTTCTCCAGTACAGCTGTGAAGGGCATTGACCTATCATTTCCTTACATACTTATCAACTTTCTTGAAGTCTAATGGGAAAGTTTAACAAAGGATTTGAAGCTTGGTAAAAGGGGTATTCTTTTTCTTCCCATTGAAATTGAGTAAGAAGGTGAGGGGTAGAAAGAACACACTTAAAGCTGTAGGCTCTTTGAAATGTATTTCTGTGGTGGCATTGGCATGAAAATTAAGTCTTGTACATTTGTTTGACTGATTAGATAACTTTAAAATCAAGTTTGTTTAATATATACATATGCAAATATTGCTAGAATAAAAAATTCTAGAGAAGAGATTTTGTCCTAAAAGCTGTAAAATCAGGAAGGATTTTGGTCTTCTTCAGATTGTGCTATTATGATGATCAATTGTATAACTATTTTTTACACTGTTTTATTTATTTTACACTGTTAATCATGATTTACCTCCAGTTACATATGTAACTACCAGTGTACGTATGAACTCACTATATATTTTAAGATCATTTGTCATTTAATTTTCAACTCTGGAAAAGCGGTAGCAATGGCTTTTTCATGAACTTTTTTTTGAGAAAGGATGTTCTGTTTACTCAGCTAAAACTACAAGTTTTAAAGCTAGGTGTTGTCTGAGTATTAGTTTATCATTTTCAAATTGATCATATAGTTGAGTCCAGACTTGAACTTTAGCTTGTTAAATGTTTATGTCTTTGATATCTTATTTGCAAATACTACCTTTTGGCATATGAATCAATGTTTTAGTCACCCAGTTCCTATGGGGAGGAAAAAACCAACCGAGACTTTAATGAGGTTTCAGCAAAAGCCATGTGCAACATTCAAAAGGTCTCTAGTCCTGACCATGGTCTGGACCTCTTTCTCTGTAATTAGCTTATCTCTGGGAGCCAGAATTCACAACATGGTAAAGTAAAACATTTTTTAAAAGCATTGGAAGTGGTTGAATTTCAGTAACTTTGCTTGCTTTAGAAAACCATTCACATTCTGCAGTTCAATATCTCAAAAATTAACTGTTAATTAATTCAAGCTTTCTACTTTTGATAACCTACAGTGCTTGATAAAATAAAACAAAGAAAATGCTATTAATCATTGAAATGTCCTATAATTTGATACTGTTACATGTTAATCATAACAACCACATTTGACCCAGGAGAGCTACTTCATAGATGTCTGCTATAGCGTTTGGTTACTGAAATCCTAGGCTGCCTAAGTATTTTCATGAACTATTGATTTCAGAGTTACAGAACGCTTCTGCATACTCACCATTTGTGGCTATATTTTTCTCCCCAAAAAGCACTGGCTAAAACGGGAATTCAGTCATGCAACATAATACTTAGCTCAATAAAACAACACATGAGCTAGAAGGCTCTTGCAAATGGCCAGTATACGACTCCTGTTTTACTCCTAGGTTCAGAAGAGGGTTCTCTTCATTGCAAGGGCTTGCCTGGATGAGTGTGTTCCTTTTAGACACTGCTGCTGGTTACAGTACACTGACAGGGGAGTTTTATGGAGAGGCTTTGGTGGCCTTTTTAGAACTGGGTCTTGATGGACAAGATAGTTTGTACAGCAGCTATTTCACTTCGATAGAAATACTCATACTTACAGAAGACACCCCTTATAAAACATTGTTTGCTCAAAATGAATTATCCCTGGATGTTTTCTGTTAAAAGATTTTGTGTGCAGGCTGTAAGCACTATCTAAGTTCATAGAAAAATTCTCTTTTTTGGCTAAACCTACTTTAATCTTTTGAAAAAAAAACCAAACCAAAACCAAAACCAAAACCAACTTTCATGGATATGTTAAAAAGTATTTCCATTCACAATACTTTTTTATAGTTAAATTCTTCTTAGATATCAAAACATTCCACACTCAGATATAATTACTTCTGTCCCTACAAAAGCCTCACACACTTTAATTTTTGTGTTTGGATGCTCTCCAGTGTTTTCTCAAGAGAAATATGTGTTTTGTGTGTGTATTAGTATTCTTACAGTCTACTGTGAAATTCTAATAAATAAAAAAAATAAACAGCAGTCTGGCTGTTGTTCACATTTGCCATGTGCAGAATGCCATACAGTTCCAGCTCATACTACTATTTAATGAGAGATGAAGGTAGCTCCTACCCTGAAGGAAGTTCTGCTCCAGGGCAAAACTAAAACATTGTTGTAAGAGCTCTGTTTAGTGATTTTCCAATTCTAATAAGGAAGCAAGCCTAATTAAATGGAAAAAGCCAGACAATTATGCTATGGAAGATTTTAAACTGAATATTTTAGAATGAGCTTAGGTAGCTTGGTGCCTAAGCTCCCTTACCATAACCACCACGGTTCTCAGGATATTGCATGCACAACCACGGGCGAAACAAAGAGCACTTCAGTTTCCCTATTGAAATATGGAAGTGTAGGATCTATTTCCAAAGATGCAGTTGCTATTTTCCTTCAAATACACCAGAGTAGAGGACCGTAGAGGACAGTAGAGTTGTGTAACAACTGTGGAAAAAGCCCAAGTAGTCATGGTTGCTTCTGGAGTTATTAAGGCTGGATGACTTCAATTTCCAAAGTAGGTGCAATTAGCTGCAAGTAAGTGCAATTCTTAGCTTTAGGCAGGACTGTAGGAGACTGTTCATTCACTACTATAACCCTAATTGTTTGAGCTGGTTTTCTTAGGGTTTTTTTGAGGTATGTTTTTATTTTTATTTTTGTGTGGTGGGTTTTTTTTTTTTTTTTTGTGGTGGGGTTTTTTTTTTTTTTTTTGTGGTGGGGTTTTTTTTTTTTTTTTTGTGGTGGGGTTTTTTTTTTTTTTTTTGTGGTTTTTTTGGTTTTTTTGGGTTTTGGGGGGTTTTTTTTGTGTTTTTTAATAATGGAAACATTTTTATTCATTACAACCCTGTTACTGGATAATTTATTTTGCAATGAAATTCACAGGAAACTACAATTCTGTCTTTAAAAAATTTTAATGAGAACACACACATATTTATAGATTATGTTTCATGAAATCTCCTAAAAAAATACTGTGAAGTATGATGTACAAGACAAATGCACTTTTCTTTGCAATTTGTCAACAGAAGATGTCTATTAGCCAGGATAATGGTATTAAAGAACTCAGTTTTCTTGACATTTTCACTTAGTCGAAAGAAACAAACAGACAAATAAAGCCTTAAGCAAAAAAAGAAGAGCTTTGTGTTGCTAAGATTTCCTTAAAAAAACCCTCAACTAATTGACAAAAAACCCCCCAAAACTCACAATACCTGTAATCTTTGTTTTGTCTCATTAAAAAGATAGATACAAGAGAAAAGAAAAAGAGCAGAAATAGAAATGAGTGATTTCTTTTTAGTTTACAGAAGATGCAAGTGAATTTTTTAATACTGGAAGCAACAGTTCTACACTTCATTCAATAGCTAATATTTAGTACTAGGACTTGTGTGAAAAAAATCCAAATTAAATTTTTCCATGCACCAGTATTTGAAACATGTTTTAAGTATCTCTAGTGCTAAAGAGAAATTCTAACTCTAGAAGTCAAAATACAATGTGTGTATAACCTGTGGCACAACATTTTAGTTAAAAGCCACATTTCTCTTTTGTCGTAATACAGTTCAAAATTGGTAAATACTTGTGTCTATTTTGAGGTTTTACTTCCTACTTTCGTTGACATATTTCTTTTAACTATGTGAAGCTTTAAATTACAAGTCCAATGATGTTTGAAACCAAATAAGGTGTTCTGGTTTTGCCAACAAATGAGGATGCCATCTTTCAAGGGATTTGTATTATTGGTAATTAATGCCTGATTAGTTCATTGATAATGCCAATATATTTCAGATGTAGATCTGCTTTTATTTTAGGCAGTATCCATTATCCCAGATAGCTCTGATGACAGATGACTGTTGTCAACAGTCATTCTCAAAGTGCTTCAAAATTTCCATATATCTTAACTCTTGCTCAGAAATATTCAAGAATTTCAATAGACTGCTAGCAATGCCATTCAGATCACAATACCCAGACACCTGCGGTCAAAATAATTACCTACCACTACTAACTGCAGTGATATACTAGTATCCAATGTGTAGATACAATGCCATCAGGGATATTTAATTCAGTGGTCCTACCTTCNTGCTGGTTTGAATAGCTTTAAGGGGGGCTATTGCAGAGTTTACTTGGGATGATAAAAATTGGTATATATGCCTCAGGCACTGTTTCCCAACTATGTAGAACGGCAAGATTTCTGGAAAGGAAAGAAGTAAAAAACCTGAGGACAATCTAACACAATACACAGAAGGGTAAATTTGAATATTTATTTCTTAGATTTTTCTTATTTTGCTTTATATTTTGTAGTTGTTTCCCAGATTGGCATTTGGTGTCCAGTGAATAATCAATGTTTCATAGGTTAAAANATTACAAGTCCAATGATGTTTGAAACCAAATAAGGTGTTCTGGTTTTGCCAACAAATGAGGATGCCATCTTTCAAGGGATTTGTATTATTGGTAATTAATGCCTGATTAGTTCATTGATAATGCCAATATATTTCAGATGTAGATCTGCTTTTATTTTAGGCAGTATCCATTATCCCAGATAGCTCTGATGACAGATGACTGTTGTCAACAGTCATTCTCAAAGTGCTTCAAAATCTCCATATATCTTAACTCTTGCTCAGAAATATTCAAGAATTTCAATAGACTGCTAGCAATGCCATTCAGATCACAATACCCAGACACCTGCGGTCAAAATAATTACCTACCACTACTAACTGCAGTGATATACTAGTATCCAATGTGTAGATACAATGCCATCAGGGATATTTAATTCAGTGGTCCTACCTTCTTCATGCAGGAGTCTGTATTTTCAAAAGTCAACTTGGTACACAGAATCAGTGTGCAGAAAGTGCAATATTTCTGTTATTAATGTTTAATGAAAAATTAGACTTTGTATTCCTTCTGATGTTAGGATAAGATTACTCAAGGCAGAAGTTCAGTGACTTCCGTCATTAAGTATGATACAGTTGAATATGTTCCTAAAGCTATATCTAGATATTGAAGCCTAGTTAGGCACATCTCGTTTTTTGCTTGGACTTTGTTTTGGGGTTTTCCTCTCCTTTTTCACTTCTTGACAGCAAGGTAGATAAAGCAAGACCTTGCATAGTCTCTTTTCATGGCCAGACAATACTCTCTGTAATTCAAGCTGCTACAAAACTTTAGTAAAACTTGTTGGGGAGCTTGTAGGAATTTGACATCAGCCTCTAGGATAAAGCAGGAGTAGTGTTTTATTCAGACCTTTGCACATTCTTCCATCACTTGTACTTCCCTTGGCTTCATTTTGATGCCCTGGG
>WEIV01009785.1:79920-102229 GCA_013390005.1 Calyptomena viridis
AAACTTAACCACTTGTTTCACTACTTCCACATATGGAGTTGTTTTGAAGGTACTATATAACCTGGTACAGAGAGAAAATAAACATCTTCGATGTGTTCTGTCCTTGGAGTCCATTAATTAACGCCACAGTTTTGGTTGCTTTGAGACTGAGGTTTTCTTCTTCACAAGAATCTCTTCCCAGGAGAGAGCATTATTTTCATGTCTGTGCTGCATTGGTCTATTTACACTGGAACCTAAAAGAATGAACCAAAAATCAAAAATGTTGCAAGGTAGTTTGAATCTGATATGTCTTCAGGGTTTTCCTTTTTCTTTTTAAATTCATGAGTGCCAAGAACCAGGCTGTGAGTATACAGCATCTACAAAACATGTCTCAGGACAGAGGAAAAGCATTGCAAAGGAACAAGAACCACTTTGTGATCCTAGTGATGTTTATACTTTCTGTATTCCAGGTTCTTCAAGGCATGGCAATAGGGTTTCTCTGCCAGTGGGTGAGACCTCAGCTCCCCTGGGACTAGGATTTCTGCTTGGAAATACTCTGAGGCACAGCCAGGTCAGTTCCTGGCTATGGAAATGTATGCATGACTTTGTAAAATGCCTTATCTCTACAATGTCCATAGCTGGAGATTTTGCTTTACCCTATTCAGTGCTAGAAAATGTTTGGCATTTTGGGATTTCATGAAAACTGCACCTTCTGACTTGCTGTTTGAATTTCTGTTAATTTTCTTTACATGATGTACAATCAGTTTTATTTGTTGTGGGTGGCAGGGTTAGGTGTACCTTAAATCTGCAAATCATGCAGACTAAATCAAATGGAATTAATTTCTCAATTCTTTTTTGTTTTTCTGAGAGTAAGCAGTATAATATTTGCCTCATGAGAGTGATAGCTCTGTGCACAGCTGCCACAGCGCATACTCTTTTTGATAAATATGAATGGTTGAAAAGTGTGAAGTAAACTTCAGTATATTGTTAACCATGGACACATAATCCTTCAGAACTAATAGTTTATGAAACTTGAACAATGGGTCTTTGGAAAACTTTTGTTGTTTAATCTCAGCTGGCAACTCAGCCCCACACAACAACCTGCTCACTCCCTCACAGTTTGTTGGAGAGAATCAGAACAAGAAAACTCATAGGTAGAGGTAAAGACAGTTTAATAGATAAAGGAAAAAACACACACACAAGCAAAGCAGAACAAGGAATTCGTTCACCAATTCCCATGGGAAGGTAGATGTTCAGTCATACCCAGGAAAGTAGCGCTCCATCACACGTAATGGTGATTTGGGAAGACAAATGCCATCTCTCCAAGCATCTTTCCTGCCTTCTTCTTTCTCCAGCTATATATGCTGAGCATGATGTCATATGGTATGAGATATCCCTTTGGTCATCTGGTGTCAGCTGTCCCAGCTGTGTCCCCTCCCAACTTCTTGTACACTCCCAGCCTCTTTCCTGATGGAGTGTGGTGATGGTGAGAGAAGGTTTTACTCTGTGTAAGCCCTGCTCACCAGAAAAGGAAAACATCTTTGAATTATCAACACTGTTTCTAGAAAAAATACAAAATCTTCCCCCATATCAGCTACTGAGAAGAAAATTAACTCTACACCAGACAAAACCAGCATAAAAACAAGCAACTCATGCAATTGCACCCTTAAATTTGAAGAAAATGCTTCACATATTTTTGAATCGTCAGTGTAGGGCAGAAATGAGTCTTGTGAGGAATTGATTAACAATTTGCTACTTTGAATGTCTTGTTCCCAAGATAAATGGGACAGAAGACAGGATCTTTCCTCTCTGCCACAGTGCTAATGATAGAAGGATTGTAATCGATTCTCAGATCAGCTCTTTTGGGACATGATCACATTCCCCATGACTATCCTGTGTTGTGCTTTCCACTCCACCACAGGGCAACATGGGGAAATGGTACTTCTGACCTGTATTCACCCATTGCTTGCAAATAAAGCAGATGAAGTTTGTGTCTTGTTATTACTTTCTCTTTGAACAACCTTTGCTTTTTAGATGCACTGTGATTTGGGTGGAATTTAAAGAAGATGGGCCAAGTTGATGAATAAAATTCAAGAATTTGGCCTAATTGCAAACCTGTCCTCAATCTGGGTGCTCTGCTAGAGTGTTCTTTTAGCAAGCGATTCTCTGGATGACTGTTCTCTGTGCAAAGTACCCACACTACATGCCTTAGATTGAATTTCATAGAATATTCTGAGTTGGAAGAAACCCACAAAGATCATTGAGTACATCTCTTGAGTGAATGGCCCGTACAGGAGTCAAATACACAACCTTGGTGTTATTAGCACCATGCTCTAACCAGCTGAGCTCATCTTCATTTCAATGAGCTGACCACTGCTGCAAATCTGCTATAAGGAGAGCTGAGCATAACTGGAGATAGATATACCCTGCATGGTTTATAAAGGTATTTATTTATATTTTTTGAGCTCTTAATCCATCTTTCATAGTTCTCTGAGACTGTGAGCTGCTTCATGCCTAATACTTGCTATGGTACTGTAAATAGCAAGGAATTGTTGCTGCCAAAAGATTACAAAATTGTTCACATTATTCCTGAAAAGTTGTGGTTTTGAAAAATAAAAGGGCAATGGAGGTATAATACATAGATATTGATTATTTTATTAATTGTTATGAACTTTGTTTCAGTCATGGATAGTGATCTAAAAGCTGCAAAACTGTTGAAATAGTGGTGTCTTACTGTTTCCAGATTTGTGTTTATATATGAGCATTGATTTATACCAAGAATTTCAGCCAGCTTCAGTGCTGTTGTAGACTCTTTTTGTCACTCAGTAATGACTTTCTTATCACAGAGGACCAGAAGAGCCCTTGTCAGTGTTTTCAGATTTCAATAGCCTCTGGTACGATAGGTCACCAGCCAGCACTGCCTCTTCTGGGTGGTTCTGCTGTCAGCTTGGATCTGCTGGAGTGTTTCTCATCAGAACAGATTGGAGCTGCCTAAATCGATCAGAGAGCTCTCGTGGGACCCCACTCCAGTTATGGGCAGAGATCTTTAGGGTCACTGATAGTCTCAATCCACTTTATTTTTATCTCAGGGTTGCTATTTAAAGATGTCTTGCTAAAATTTGTTCCCTGATGTGGCTGATAACAGGCAATGATGTTCCTCTTACTCTCTTTGCAACAGGAGCAGGACTGACATGTTACAGATATGTTCACTTGTGTTGTCAAAATCTAAGTCACTTAAAGGTGACAAGTCTGGCCAGTAGAAAGGCTATGGAGGGAATGTGAAGGAATTGATTTTCTGTATAATGCTCAGTATGGAGTAGTAACATACATAAAGATACATAATCAAGATATAATGTAAAATGAAATTATTTCGCTTTGTGTGTGACAATATAATCAGAAGCCCATCTCTATTTAATGTATCAATATTTAATGTACCCAGTTATATTTTAAGGGACTTTCACAAGAGCTGTTCAGCAATCTGTGCTGTTGCACATCCTCCTGGCTTGGCAATGAAGCTGAGCAAGGCAGGTGCCTCCCTGATTGATTGCTTGCCTCCAAGTGATTTCTGCACAGTAGAACATCTACTATCCAATCTACAGAAGAGATCCAGGCTATTTCTTGAGTAGAAGATGATGTTTCGAAGAAGTTACTTGTGACATGGCTTTTTACTCTTTGCAGTGCCATTTCTGACTGGAACAAGAGGTTCCACATTAATGAAGAAAAGGACATCTGGATGTGACAGTGTGAAATGCCACAGCTCAGGTGAAAGGCTTGTGGGGTGTGACAGGAATGGCTCCACTCCCATCATGGGGCTTGTGCAGTGGCTCTCACCATGTGTTACATATGTGCAGTGATTAAATATGGTTAAAGTTTAATTAACATCTGATCCTGGCTGGTCTCACCTCATAGGCACTTAGGTAATGTAAATTGCAATCATAGGGTCTTCTCCTCTGAGAGCTTTAATACTGCAAAAGCTGACGAGAGTGTCTCTATCTTGGTTCTTGTGGTTTTGGTGTGTTGGATAAGGTTTTGTCCTGGGACTGAAAAGATGCTTGAAAAAGCCTCTTTTTGGGAGTTAGCTTTATAAGATTATTTTAATCATAATGCAGCTTTTAGGCACACTGGTTGTATTTAGTATTTTGAATTATGAATTATTAAATTATGAATTATTAAATTATTTGAATTTAATGATTTCTGTTTTCTTCTTTGAATACTTACTTTTATCATTACTTTTTCTCTGTATTTAAATTGCCTGGGAGGCTTTCACAGACAGATGCTACATAAATAAAATATATTATTATTTTAATAAGCTGCAGCAGGGCAGAAATTAAAAAAGTCTGTATGTTCATATTATCTTTTTAATTGTTCGTATTGCTAGGATTTACTGTTCAGAGAGAAAGGTAGAGTGGAAAGGAACTTTCAAGTGGGCGAGGAAAATTGCTGCCCTCTTCCATATGCACATTGAAGAAATATTTCCCTGAAGAGATGAAAATAGATGCAGTACGTTACATTTTAGGATTAGGATTAGGTCTTTCTCTTCCTGTCTCTTGCGACATTGTGGAAAGGGTAATGAGAAATAGCTAAATGTTTGTCTGAAAGGAAAGGCTTCAGGACTCTGGTGAGACCAGTTTAGTGACGGCAATACAGCCATGCAGGAAACATTTTAGGCTGTGCTGAAAATGTTTGTCAAGCATATACGAGCAGGAGGATTTCCACTGTGCTTTGCATTAAACATCTGAAGTAAACAATTCTGCAGAGTCAGACATATTCTGTTAGCTGATATTCTTCAGATTATTTTTTATTGCTGCAAAACTCTGTACTTCCAACTATAAGCTTGTCTTGAAAGAAGAAAATATCAAAAAAAGGGAGGATTCGAACTAGGATATCTTTATGCCCCTTCCAACCCAAACTAATCTATGATTCTATGATTGATTCTATGATTCTATGAATACTTAAAAGATGAGAGGAAAATAATCATGAAGTCCTATTTCCAGCTGGAATGCCAGAAATCTCTGTAGATGTAGAATGTAGAAATCTCTGTTCTGTGATTTCCAGCTACAAGCAGAAAGTTGCAATGGTACAAAGCTGTGGGTGGCACACTGCAGCAGCAGGCACTTTAACCAAAACCTAGGCTGTCCTGGGGTTGACTCTCAGCTCTGCAGTATCTAACAGTACTGGCGCACCTTTAGCCAGCCAAATCATTGCTGCTCTCTCTTTTTCTTTTTGGACCAGTGACTGATTCTGAGTGTGTATTTTTACTGATGTGTGATAGAAAGTAACCAAGCTCTAAACTGATAGCTCAGCTCAATCACAATTCAAATAATCACTCAGATGTTTCACTATTGTAAACTATAACCATGGAAATTCTTATTTCAGGAGAAAATCTTTGATTCTATTTTGAGTTTCTGACTTGAGCTGGGATCCTTTTTGACTTACACTGCTATAAACAGATCAGATCTCTATACTGTGGGCACAGTATGTCTATTTTGCTTAGTATGAAAGTGAAAAACTATATAGGGCTAGTTAAATTTTGTCAAAATCTATGTCATTAGACATTGTATTTTGAAAACCAGTCATTTTTTTACATGTAATTTTCTTATGTAGTAAAACAGGCATATAAGCATGCCTATACAGCAATTTTGTACTACAGGTGAATGCATTTTATTTCTACTGGAACTATTTTATTGCAGCTTTAGTTGTGGACTTTCTCCTCTTTTTTCTTTAGTCATAAGAATTTTTTACCTTAATTCAATAGTATTTAACATGAGGAAATTGTGATAAAACAGGTTGCAGATATTTCTGAGATGCTAGAAAGGGGAATAGGATGGAGCACAAAGGTGATTTGTTTTAAAACTGAATGAGAGTTCAGTGGGGGCTGGCAGGAGTTCAGTAGTGTCCAGCCATCCTATTAATTTTTGATGATGTAAAATGAGTGAACCTTTTTATCCAAAGGACCACTTCCTGCAGATGTTGTCTAAGTTGTGCTACTTTATAACAAACATCTGTAGGACATATAAAAATCTTTCTACCCATAGGAGAGGTAGAAATATAGAAAAAAAGACAGTAAACAACAGGTTAGCAAAAGAAACACACTGTATAGTCTTCAAAATACTGGAGGGGACAGAGGTGGAGAAAGTAGTGGTGAAGCAGCAGAAATGAAAAGGAAAGTTGTTTTTACACACCTATGACATATCTAGATAAGTAAATTTACTGCATGTAATTTGTTTCCTGTAGTTTCTAGGACTCCCTTGACTGTATTTTGTGGAAAATGACTGTTTTGTAGTAGCACAGTATCTTACGTATCATCCAAGTGCTGTCCTGTCTGGCACAAACATTTAGCTTTGGCTCATGTTTCTATTTTTTCTTTCTCTTTTTCCTCTTAATAAAAATTAAAAGTCATTCACTTTGAAAGGGTGGGCTTATTCCTGCGAGTGGAAAAACAATGTTGTACATTATATCATTCCTTAGGCACCTGTAAACACAAGGCTGGTCTGGCATCAGTACCTTATTCAGCATGTCATAGGAATGAACAGTTACCTCCAGATCACAACCTGCTGTGTTCTTATGACAAACAGTATTGTGTTGTGGAAGCTTCAGAAGCCAAATTTAGCAGTATTTCAGGCAGTGTTTTATGAAATGTAACTATAACAACTAAACCTTCATCTCCAAATAGTTACACAATCTTTGTTTTAAGAAAGACCAAAAAAACCCACAAACCATCTTCCCTCCTAGTCCCACGCCTACACATGCTACACAGCGTATTATCTGCTAGTTGGCTGCCTGCATTATTAGATATTTACTTTTTTTTCTTTTTTTTAAACTACACAAGGCAAATAGCCGCAGTTACGTTACAAAAAGTTTTATGCCTTTTCATAAAAACTTTGCCTCATCAGCCTTACCTGTTTCCCTGCAGCTGCTATTTGGGTTGCAGCCACTTTTTGTTCTCTATTTCCCAGGTGCCACACGGTGGTGCTCCTGGCTTCGCATTTCTCAGAGGCCTGAGCTGGCTGAGAGCAATTACAGATGCTGTGTATTTACCAAAGCTGATTTGGGAGGGAGGGCTAGCACGCAGCTCTGCAACGAGGTGAAATGTGCTATGGAATGGGGGATGTACTTTTCTCCCAGGACTCAGCTACCAAATCAGATATGGGAACAAGATGAATAATGGCAGCTGATAAAAATCTTCAGTATTGTGCATGTATACATGTATATACATGTATTCAACCTATTTTACACTTGATTACTGTGTGAATTTTGCATGCTGACTTTGTTTTGGTAGATACCATGCCTTTCCATTTTCTGTTTGCACACTAGAAGACTCCTGCGGGTTCACAGCTCAGTATCCTCCTGACAGCAAGGATGGCATCCTTTCCTCTAGATCTGTGATAAAAATGTAGAGAAGCAAGGCAGAGGGAGGGAGATATGCCTCCTTCTCCACCTAAGGAGCGGCCAGTACAGAATCTGGAGCTGCCTCAGAGGCCCCAAGCAGATTCCCAGATTGGGAATCTCCTGGAAGGAGGTTCCTGCTTCCTCCAGGAAGGAGGCCAGCAGTGGTGCTGGCCAGGTGTCGACTGAAAGATTCCTTTTCCTCACAAGAAAAGTTCTGTATCTATCCTAACTTATATCAAGCCTACTGCTCAGTGAAATCTACAGGAATGATTTCATTGACTTGTGTGCACTTTGAATCTGGTCCTGTGAACTGTGGCGATCTGCCAGTTAAAGTTTATCTCTGTACATTTAGGAGTTCACCTTCCACTGAGAGTTTCTGATAGCTCTACTGACACTCGGATCAGGCATTTAGATATTTATGTAAGTCTAGCTTTTAAATTGTGTGAAGCCATCTTTTTAATTAATGCTTATAAGAACAATTGAATGCATGACCTACAGGGACAATTACTTGTGTTCTGCTTTAATTATTTTGTAAAAGTTTCATTAAATTTGTACTGCACTGATAGGTAATCTAAAAGAGGAGCTCTAATAAGCTCTTTGTACATAATAGAGTATGAACTTTTTGGGATTGGCAGTCATGTTATCTATATAAACACTGTGTTCTGTAATGTATTATTAGCATAAATCCTTTAAGGTTTATCTTTTCTGTCTTTGCATGTCTTGGGATTATTTATATAATATATGCAACTTCCATAAAGTCAAAATCTGCCTGTTGGAAAAAACACCATAAGGTAGTCTTCAATTTATGGATAAATTCAATAGCCTTATGTGACAGGATCCCCTGAATCTGAGGAAGCGTAATTAGTTTCTGACATTCCTATTTCTCTAGTTATCAATTCTGTGTAGTCTCTATAAAGAGCTAATGTTAAAAAGAATTCTTTACTATTATTAAATATTATTGTAAATGATTTTCCCAAACATGAGTAGGCAAAGGTTGCAGATGGAAGCTGGTCTTTAGTAAAACCTGAGCCATGACTAGACATCACCAGGATGCACCTCTTTGCATAGCATAAATGGTCTAAGGGACTAAGGCAGGCAACAGTACCAATCCTGCCCATGTCTACCAGTGAAGATTTTGACTTTAAGGGCAGCACTCTATATCAAAGAAAAATGCTGAAAACAAGAACATTTAATTAATATGGAAACTACAGTGTGGTATTTTGAGTGAGTTCATTACAAGAAGAAATAACCCAGGGTGTATTTGTGATGAATAATGTCTCTGATGAGTGGTGGGCATGGACAAGAAGTAAGTCCAGCTGTGAAGGGAGATGGTGCTTACAGAACAAGGCTGCTTGTTCTCTAACAGGCTTGAAAATTATTCTGCCAGTTGGCCTTGTTTCTTATCTTTATTAACCGAAAAACTCATACAGAAACAGATAATGCCAAAGTAGTCATTAAAAAGGGAGATATTACAAGATTCAGTTATTTAATTGCATCATTTTCCAAATGGAAGTGACAGCTGATTGTGTCAAAGCAGAACCAGCTACTTACATATCACAGACTGACATTTTGCTATTGATGATATTTTGTGAAATGCTGAATTGAATTTGTGCTCACTGAGAAATTCTGAGTGAAATTTTCTCCTTGAGTTGTAATGAAATGGAATCACCCAGACCAACCAAGACACCCCTTTGTTGTCTTTATTCAATAATCATATAAACTTCACAACAAAGTCAGATCCCCACTCACACAAATCCTAGTGAATACATGAAAGCGTAAAAGCTTGGTGCCACGGAAAGCCGTAAAATGTACATAGGTTTTTCAATGTATGGAGACTGGTAGAGACTTGGAGTATTTATTTCTTCCGCTTCTCTCCTCAGAATGATTTAAAGATGAGCATTGTATTGATCTCAAACCAGAAAATACTGTGGAGGATCAAAATAATCCACAAATATTGAACTAGTCCCTAAAATGTGAATTCCAGAAGTCTTTAAGAATGTATGTATATGTACGTGCAGTGCAAGTTTCCAAAAAACTCCATAAAACCTCTCCTGCCAACATGTCCTGATGCAACCAGAATTGTTTTGTGTGCTGGCTCACAGCTGACTTTGAATGCCATTTTAAGATCTCAGTGCAAATTCTTATCCAGGCAAGAACTACATATTCATACACACCTGACAAGACTCCTAAGAAGCACAAGGACCAACACTTTCTAGCCTAGAAGGGTGCACCCTTAGCAGATCCTGGAGCACAGCTTGGTCTTTTTGCCCATATCACTTTATGCTCATCTCCTGCTGCCAAGGAGACAGCATATCCAAAAGTTTGCTGATTTCACCACATCCTCTGGCAAGACACAGCTTGAACAATAAAACATATAGGCTGTTTTGCTTACATGAAGATAAAGGGTTGGAAACAAAAGGTTACAAATAAAACAATTTTAGTGCCTTTTTTTCTGTATGCTCTCTCCATTGTTCTGACATATTTCATGGGAATGCAATTCTCAGGGTTAGCAGTTGGATGTCTGACCCTCCGTGTCACTTGCATATATTCTGTTCTCTGAGTTCTGAACAACATTTCTCTCTTTTCTTGCCTTGATGTACTACACTCAGTTTCTTCTTGATTCACTGCAAATGGAGTGTTGAAAGCTGGGAAAGAAGGGAGGCAGAAGGGTAATGGTCAGAAGGAGATATGCTGTCCTGGCTGTTTTCAGTTTTTCACTCTACTCTCTTGATGCACCTTCCTTGCTAGATGTCTTTGTGTTTTATTTTATGATTTTTTTTTTCATGTCTAGATGGTCCTCCATACTTTTTTCTGTTTTTCCTTTCTTTCTTTTCTATTTTTTTTTGTTTTAAAGTTTACAATATTGAAATAGAAATGCGGAAATATATCTATTCTTCACAATATCTGTCAAGCTGATGGTCTGCCATGCCGTACTAGTTTTCTAAAGAGATCACACAAGTGTGTTTTAATGAACCTATTTAGAACAGATCGAGGACATTGAATTAATTTGATAAATCCATGTTAGGAAAAATGACATGTCTTTGTCCTGTATGTATTCTTGGTGTTTGTGGCCTAAATAAGTGTTTTTTTCCTTAGGTCCCTCGCTCTTATTTTCCAGAATATAGTATAATTGGATGATATTTTAAAAAATTGAGAAGGAGATCGTAGCTTTAAAAATGTAACAACACAAGAAGGAATGCAATTCCTTCTACATGGCATGAGGTATTCTCATATAGTTCACAGATGACATTTAATGAAGTTATGGTATAGTTAAACTTTGCTTACCACATCATGTCTCCCTGGATTACTGAGAAAACATTAAGTAAATTCTTATAAGGTACTTAAAACAGGAACATAGAGAAAAGATAACCCCAAATCCTCTGGTCACTGAACATCCAAAAGTTTCTTCTGCTCAGTTGTCTAATGGAGATGTTTTCTGGATTCTGTATACAACTCACAGGATAATATACACAGATTAGGCAGGAAATTTGTGGATGTTAATTTAGAAGGTGATCACTTCAATGAGACAACTGAAAAATTGAAAACAAGGAGAGCTATGAGTTCTGTGTGTAGAGGTTCCTACTCTAGAGGCATGTATGTGGGTGGAGAAGTCACCATTAGGTAAACCGTTAATCATACACTGTGACATACACTGTGAGATGCCTCTTGTAAGACTGAGAAAGTATGAATTATGCTATTTTGCTATGTCAGTAATAGTGTTAGGAAGTCTTTTTTTTCCCCAGAAATATGGTTTGAAAGGAAGTTAACCATGCACACCTAACCTCTGGGAAAAGTGTGGAAACTGAATGACTAAACTGGGGCTTTGAATGCACACACATGTACTTAGCTATCTCACTTGGGATCTCCAATCTCTAATGTTTAGTTTATGTGACTACTGTATGAACCAGATAAGTACACCATCAAGGGAAGTAAATAATGCAATCTGTCCCCAAACCACAATACTAAACAACTTGGGCTACAAGAACACATTTATTGTTTTCAGTGATAGAATTAGAGTGTGTGCTCCTTGGAAAGCAGCATGTATTGACAAACACTTCAAAATCTGGTGATTCTGCAGCAAGCTGAATATATTTTTAAATATTTCATCCTCATGTATAAGTACATGTATGTGCATTATAGGTATGTCTTTCTGTATGACAAACTAAAAAATCTGCATGTGTGTGTTTCTATATGTAACTATATATACAGACATACAGATCCATACAAATGGAAGTTTAAATGTTTTCATCAATGAAATGCATTTTTTAATCCTTCTTGATGAACTGTTGGTCTGGGGACTAGTAGGTATGCTTTAGGTTTGAATTGCCTTAAATATATTCTTTTCAGATGGATGAGTTTATTACTCCTTAAGAAGGCTGTGCCTCCAGCCTTCAAGTATCTTGATAGCTTCAATTTGCAACGCAATGTCATTCACAATCATATTGTCTTTTCTGGTTTGAAGTTCAGCATTACTGTTTGGTCATGTGTAAACAAAGCTTCAAGTTTTATCTTCCATTAATGAAGTTGAAATGAGTTAATATAAAGCAAAGTGAGAAAGCCAGAATGCGCCAATATTAATTCTATTTTTATTGCGTCTGGAGTTGGAAAGAATGAAAATGTCTATTATCATCAATTTGTTTTGGTTCCCCTACTTTCCCCTGGGACAGTTAATTTTAAACCAATAATTGGTTTAACGTTAAAAATATCTATGGTAGAAAAATACATGAAGATGTGGTCAGGCTTAGAAGGTTATATGTGTTATTTTGTTTCCAAAGAAAATGCAAAGTCACCTAGCAATAAGAAGGTAGGTCAAGAAGACTAATATGATGGTGGTTAAGATTCCTGGTTTTAAAACAAACACTAGTTTCTACAGGTGTAATGCTAAGTTTAAGGATACCATTTAATATTCATGGTAGTTTATAAGAATGCTTGAAATATATTGAGCCCATTAATGATAAAACATAAGCCAATTTGGCTTCTGCTGTGAGGATTTTGTTAAATGGATTATCCTGAGTTCCTTATTTATCTTGGTACCAACCTTATACCATGTACAGCTTTTTTTCCCTGCAAGTTCAACAATGGCCTCAAGTACCCCTTGAAAGAAACCTTCACTGCCACATTGTTATAGGTGGGTCTGACTCGGCCCTCCGGGAGGAATTCAAGTGTTGTGCTGCTGCTTTCACAAAATGGCTGCAGTTTGGTGTCCTACTCCTTTAGCAAAAGGGTGCCTATTCCACCACACAGAGGTTTAATTAACACCTGATGTAAAGGCTCATTGCAATCCAGATGCTTGCAAATAACTGAGCTGTGAAACTTTTTGACTCCATCCATTTTAAGTGAAATGAAATTGCTGCAGTTCATTGTAGGAGGCTGTATTTATACTTTGTAAAGCCCTATGAATTTAGGTAAGGTTTTTCAAAAGCCAAATGAGAGATGAATAGGATCTTGTCTTCATGTTATTCAAGGACACAGAGGTTCAGAGAGGAATAAGAGGAGGAAGGAAAATCAAATAAAGGTGTTCAGCTTTTGACTTAGTCTGGGTTATATCTTTCATGAAATTGAATTTTAATAATTTGCTCTGGCAAGATTAAAATTAATGTTATTCTGTGAGAATCTGAGAGAAAATACATATTTTAGAGAAGTTGTTTAATCTCCTTGCATCTCTCCCTCTCTGATAATACTGTAACCTTTAAGCCTTTTCACTGGCATCTGCATTTACAAATAATCTTTTTGCTCATTATTATTCTTATGGTGGTCAGCTCAGTGTCAGTCTTTGGAGTCCCCAGCATGAATCCTGACCAAATTCCTATCTATCTTTTAATTCTACTCTTTCTGGGGTCACAGGAGCAGCATTATATATATTTTTTTAAATCAGTAAGTTGTTGTTTCATCCTTTATGCCTTCCACGCAGACCGGGCACCCTTGCAAAAAAAAACCCCAAGAAGCAGTGAGTAGAGAATTCAAAAATATTTGAGATAAATGTCTCTGAAATTAATGCCTTGCCTAATGGGAGAATGATACATTTGGGACAGAGTACTAGTTTTACATGAATAGAGGAGAATAAATGATCTACTTATACTAGTGGTATTTTTTTGACAGAAATATATGTCATGCCTAGTTTATAGAAACACACCTCCAACATATTTCACTCAAAGCTTGTTTGTGTCAGATGGCAGTAGCCAGGCTTTGGAGAAGCATTTGAAGAGCTGCCTGCTAGGCTGAGAATTTTTAGAGATATAAAAGCTGACAGATACAGCACAAGCATATGCAATTGAAAGTTATGCCTCATGTGCAGACCCAAGCAGTGTAAATTCTTGGTATCACTCCTATATCTCACTTTGGTGAATAACTGTGGGAGATGGTGGATTTGGTGGTGCATGAAAAGTTTTTTGCTCATGAGATGATGGGAAGTACATTCAGTGACCTTCATGTGAAGGAAGTGGAAAGACTACACCTTTGAAAGTTAGGGGCATGAACAGTCCATTGAGGCAAAAGTCTGCAGAAGGATGTTTCAAAACTTTTGTTCCGTTTTGCTGTCTGTAATGGAAGATTTCTTTTCCTGAGATCTTTCAGTGTGAGTATTGATGTAATAGAGTTGGGGATGTTTCAGAGATAGATACTTGAGTCTGGGAGACAAGAGCTAGAAAATAATATTAATCCCAAACAAAAAGCCAGACGACCACAAAATGCATTAAATTTCTGAGATTACTTCCTTTTCTTTGTTAACTTCTGATGATTAATGCAGCAGCTCTGCAGAGTTCCTCCAGAGCTGCAGCTATGCAGTAAACCTCCAGACTCCAACATTTCCTTTAGCACTTCTCAAATATCAGCTCACATTTCTGAACTCTTCCTATGTTGCTAAACAAACATAAGAAAACAAAAGAATTTTCTTCACATTGTTCTTTATGACCTTCACCCTGTAGGATTTATGGACTCTTAGCATGTTTTAAATATTAGGGACTACATTCTCTAATTTGTTTCTGAAATACTTGCAATAACTCCAGCATTAGAAAAAGACACTGGTGGAAACAACTATTAGGGCTTTTTTGCATTGTCTTATCTTTGTGGGAAGATTTTATCTTTAGATAAAAAATCATTATGTTATTGTGCCAATACTCAGACTGTGTTTAGTTTAAAAAAGCCTTCATATAGCATTCCTGGAAACGTGATTTTTGAAGTTTCTTTTTTTTCCATTTAAAACATTTGAATGATGCTATAATAAAAAGCAGTTATTTTTGATTATTGCTGTTGCTAACTATAATTTGTGTCAGAGCTGCATTCAAAGAGTTGTTTTAGAATAGCATTAAAAAGGTTCTTCCAAACCAAGTGTGAAAAACTAAACTTGTTCTTATTGAAATATTGTCAGTCTCTTTCTTTTAAACTAAGATGGACTGTTACTCCATTTCTTTGTTTAAACTGTTCTCATATTATAAAAATGCAGATACCACCCACTTTAAACTTACAACCTTAGGAAAAGTTGGAAAGATTTACTAGAGTCCAGTGGTTCACCAAGGGAACTGAGTTTCAAATTAGAAGGAGTATTTTAAAAGTTATAAATAAATAAACAAGCTTCAGAATAAAGGTCAACCTGCCAATTGCACCCTATTGCTTAGAGCAGTACTTAAGGTTCTTTCAGTAAATGTAGACATAGGCAAGATGAGTTCTGCATTAAAGTGACAGTGTCAGATACAGATTTTTTTAGGTGCTTTATATGCATATCTGAGTTATAGGACTATTTGAAAAAATAATTTACAGGAACTTTTTCTTTTTTATTTTGCGCCAAGAAAGTGAAGCACAAATGAAGAAAAATGGACCATACAGTAAGGTAAGAACAAGTTTTCTTGTTTGCTTCAGGGTTTTTTCTGTGCTAATTACACTAAATTACACTGTTGTCCTGTAATTACAGTTGTCCTCAGGACAACTGGCCTCCTGAGCTGGTAGACAGTGTCAGGGAGCAGTATAGCCCCCCAGTAATCCAGGAGGAAGCAGTTAAAGACCTGCTGAGCCACTTGGATCCTCACAAGTCTATGGGACCAGACAGGATCCATTCTAGGGTGATGAGAGAGCTGGCGGATGAGCTCACTAAGCCACTCTGCATCATTTATCAACAGTCCTGGCTCACTGGGAAGGTCCCAGATGCCTGGAAGCTGACCAGTGTGACACCCATCCGCAAGAAGGGTCGGAAGGAGGATCCAGGAAATTACAGGCCTGTCAGCCTGACCTCAGTGCCAGGCAAGGTTATGGAACAGATCATATTGAGTGCAATCACATGGCACCTACAGGATGGTCAAGGGATCAGATCCAGCCAGCATGGATTTAGGAGGGGCAGATCCTGCCTGACCAACCTGATCTCCTTTTATGACCAGGTGGCCCACCTGGTGGATATGGGAAAGGCTATGGGTCTGCCTGGACTTCACAAAGCCTTTGACACCATCTTCCATAGCAAACTTCTGGAAAATCTGGCAGCCCATGGCTTGGACAGGTGCACTCTGTGCTGGGTTGAGAATTGACTGGATGGCTGGGCCCAGAGAGTGGTGGTGAATGGTGCCATATCCAGTTGGCAGGCAGTTACTAGTGGTGTTCCCCAGGGATCAGAGTTGGCGCCGGTCCTGTTTAATCTCTTTTAATCTAACCTGGATGAGGGAATTGAGTCCACCGTTAGCAAGTTTGCAGGTTGGTAGCAATTGTCGATCTGTTAGAAGGTAGAAAGGCTCTGCAGAGGAACCTTGACAGGCTGGATAGATGTGCTGAATCCAAAAATATGAAATTTAATAAGTCTAAGTGCCAGGTCCTGCATTTTGGCCACAACAACCCCCTACAGCACTACAGACTGGGGACAGAGTGGCAGGAGAGTGGCCAAGCAGAAAAGCACGTGGTGCTGCTGGTTGACAGGAAGATGAACATGAGCCAGCAGTGTGCCCAGGTGGGCAAGAAGGCCAGTGGCATTCTGGCTTGTATCAGGAATAGTGTGGCCAGCAGGACTAGGCAAGTCATTCTTCCCCTATACTCAGCACTGGTTAGGTCGCACCTTGAGTGCTGTGTCCAGTTCTGGGACCCTCAATTTAGGAAGGATGTCGAGATACTCGAATGCATCCAGAGAAGGGCAACAAGGCTGGTGAGGGGTCTAGAACACAAGCCCTGTGAGGAGCGGCTGAGGGAGCTGGGGTTGTTTACCTTGGAGAAGAGGAGGCTCAGGGGAGACCTTATTGCTCTCTACAACTGCCTGACAGAAGGTTGTAGCCAGGTGGGGGTTGGTCTCTTCTCCCAGGCAACCAGGGACAGAATGAAAGGACACAGTCTCAAGCTGCACCAGGGAAAGTTTAGGCTAGACATTAGGAAAAAATTCTTCACAGAAAGAGTGATTTGCCATTGGAATGGGCTATCCAGGGAGATGGGGGAGTCACTGTCCCTTGGAAGTGTTTAAAAAAAGACTGGATGTGGCACTTAGTGCCACAGTTGAGTTGATGAGGTGGTGTTAGGTCGTAGGTTGGACTTTATGATCTCACAGGTCTTTTCCAACATTGTTAATTCTGTGATTTTGTGTGATTCTATGATTTAGTAGATTTTGACTGAGAATCTCAAAGGACCTTCACATGTTTTGCCGACATAGTCTAGTGAGGAATTCTAAACAAAATGGGTTTTCCATGTGTCTCTCACACATACACTCAGTCTTCTGTTCAGTGGAATGTGATAAGATTAACCATCAGATTCCTAATGAAAAAATATCTTTGAATAAAACTAAAACTGAAACCAACCACAACAAAACAAAACAAATCCAAAACAAGAAACTCCGGAGTTTATAACCAAATCAAAATGGAAACAATTATCTTTTTAACCCAAATTGGTCAATTTTGCACAACTAATAAGAGTGTTTGAAATTTTTCAATAAAACTTATACTTTTTTGGACTGTATACTAGACAGATATAAATTACCAACAAATATTTGCAACAGTCTACAGATCAACACTGTCACTTCTGGGAAAGAAATTGTCAAAAGTTACCAGGAAAGTGAATCAAGAAAAGTACAAGAAATGAAGAGGAAAATTATAGACCTACAGCACAGTAAATTACATCCTTCCCAGTGCAAATGATCTGAAACCAAAATAAAAATGAAAATTGACCTTGTCTCAGATCTATATATGTGGCTATACATCACATGCAGAGACTTACCTAAGCTTTACAAACCAGCAGTTCTTTGCATTTCAGCTACTTTCCAGAGATGCTGATATTCCTTTCCTCTCAATTCAGGGACTACACAGATAGATGATAGATAGCACTTGACCTGTTGATATTGTAAAAGAGCTAAGAAGCCTTCTTAATGGAATTCATAATTAAAAAGACAATAATTACAAAGACAGACAAGCACATAAAGTAAGTTTCTATTAAATAGCATAGATGGAGAGAGTAAAATATCAAGAACAATCAGTGAGTTCTCAACTAGAGGAAGTGAGCCTACTAAAACCCCCATAATTCTTCCGTGATCCAGATGATAACTGCTTCAAGATCTCAACATAAACTTCTTGCACTTTTAGGTCAAAAGTTTTCAGATATACTCTGTGTACTCTATTGGATAAGTCCCTACCTGTGGGAGTCAGTGAATCTGACAAGTACATAGATAAGTAGGATGTCTGTCAGTTTGGTTTGAATCATACTGGAAAGTAATTCTGCGGAAAAATGTGTCCTGATGATAGGCCTATGAGATTTCAGAATAAGATGAATTTTTGGTGAAGATATTCTGGCGAAATTTTTCAGCATGAATAAATTTCCAATTTATAAAGTTATACATTTTAGTTGTTTTTATATACTCTGTATTTGGCTATAAATTTCAACATGGAATAAATCTCTACATTTATATCTACAAGCACACAACATCTAAGGAAGAAAACAGGGTCATTAACACCTCCACTAAGTCAAGCTGTGGTATGAGTGACTTAGTAATAGCTCCTTGCCTGTCAGCCCCACGGGCAGGGGAGAGCACCAAGAACTCTGCAGGAGAGGCTGACAGTACGTGGTACTGATTTTAAATATGTTCTCAAAATTTCACATGTTCCCTGAAGGGTTAAGTTGTTAACTTAAATCTTTACTAAGTAGTAAGCTTCTATAAATAATGTATGTAAAATAATGGAGAGATTTAGCGAGGACTTACTGCTTTCTGGGGAAGCCTGGAAAACAACATCACATGATAAGAGTGCTGGTCAGGACCCTGACAAACATCTGCTTCATGCACTATTTGTTTTCTGCGTGGAACAGTCCTCTTTTTAACACAGGGTGTGACATATAATTAAGATGGTTTATGCCAGAGTTGCTCAAAGGTGCAACTTTTTACAAGTTTCTTTTCCATCCAATTATATCAATGACAAAAAATAACATTTAGAAAAATTACATTTCAATTGTCAATCTATTCATAGCTAATCTATTAATTATACTAAATAGTCTTTATTTCCTGTAGCTTTCACTATAGGCTATGCTAAGTTTAATAGTCTTACATTGTTAAGAGCATACACAGCAACATTTACAACAGTAACTTGACCAAGTTTTAAATTAAATTTAAACAGTTCTCCATCTTAAGAGCTGTTTATATTCCCATTGTCTTGACTGAAGGGGAATATTCTGATAAAGGAAACAAAAATATTAAAATTCAATATCTTTCTCTTTGAAGGTACTTGTAACCTTTCTTAAGGCTCCCTTTTTCCACACAACCTTCCGGAACTTGACTGATAAGCTGATTTCTCCACTAGGAGAATCTATTGCGGTAGCTTAGGATATGCATTCAGCAGCAGTTGGGAAAGGTCTCTTCATTTAGGCAAATGTGACTGGAATTCATCATAGACATGTGTTTGCTATGAGAGGGAGAAAAATAGTCTCTGCACAAAAGTAGCTTGGGTTTTTTTTTTTTAGCTTTGTCTGCACCACACAACACATCGACACTTACAAGCATTCATGTAATATTCCTCATTCAATTTTTTTCCCAGTTCGAAGCTCTCTTTTAACAATAAGACATTTATGAAATACTTCGGCAGCTTCAGCTATGGGAAATCAACTACTTGAACCATAAACATGTATATTATCTGCCTACAGTGAACCAAGAGAAGATTTTAATGTAAACTCAGTGCATTTTATAGGTACATTAACAGTTGGATACATAACTGATTGCATAGGTGTAATGCTATCCCTTTTTTTAATTCATGAAGTAGGAATCTCAGTGTAGCATTGTTGCAATTAAGTCCCTGCTGGATTAAATGTCAGCCAGTTCTCTGTGGGGCATACTGGAGTCACTTAGAGTTGCTATGTTAAAACACCAAAAAAATGGTATGGGGCTGCAGAAGACATCTGCTAGGAGTACAGCTCATGCAAAATATCAGTACAGCAAAAGAGACCTGACATACCCTGAAATCATGTAGCAAAGTTCTCTTCACTGCATAGATTCAAGTAAAACCTGACTAATGCACACTCAGATTTATGAATTCTTTAAAGGTCCAATAAGTTTGAACTCATTTGCAATTGAAATAAAGTGTTATTTGAAAGTCATTCTCTAAAGAGGAGGAAAAAAATTGAGAAAGAGGAGCTTTTCTGCTGAAGAGACTCAGGCAATTAATTAAACCTCTTCAGGAAATAGCATAAGGGCTTACAAATAAATAGTGGTTGTTATCAGGAACAAGAGCAACAGTGACAGGACAGTCACAGTGCTCCCCAGTGACAAATTAATTGATTTTTAAAAATTTGTTCAAAGCATAATAATATAACAGAACTAGATAGTTTAATAAGGAAGAAACACAAATTGTTTCATTAGCAGAGTGTGGTTGTTGTTGTACATTTAATCTTGTTCCTTCTAGCTTCTGGAGTGGAAAGGCCACATCTTGCTCTAGGAGAAAGTAGAATTTTTCAAGGTTTCATTTTAAATGACTTTACAGGGAATTACTCCAGAAAAATGGATGCAGAACCTTTTTACCCTGCTTTCTTGGTGAGTTTAGGATGTACTACAGATGGAAATATTCCTACCATTTTCTGGTTTAAAAATGTGAGGGAATAAGTAGTGAGTAGTAGAGTTGTTACGTGTTACATGGACTCTCAGTGGTGAGAGCACTGAAGAAGGAACATTGAACTGATGAATTCTGTCACTGACTTTCAATCCACTGTTGTAGAAAGTATTTAATCAGTATTTTCTCAGATTATCCACTTTCCAAAAATAGTGGCTTTGTTCAATAAAAATAAAGCACCTTCTATGGTGATTGTGGATTATTTTGCAGTATTCAATGCATGCCCTTTCATTGGTTTAAATCAAGGTTGTCAGAAGTTCTGCGTCACTGCAACCATCTCACAGAAGGATTCATTACGCTTTATCTATCTAATAAGTCAGATGTTGAAACTAATATATATAACTTGATGACAAAAAGGAAATCTCCGTTAATACCACACTGCTGATATTAGATATTTATGCAGACAGAGTAGGATAAATGGCTGTGTCATGGTTCCTCTTTCTCCCACTGTCTACAAAAAGTGCCTGGACAATTAGCTTAGACTAAACATGTAATCTTTAAACTTCATGTGAGATGAACAGTGTGCTCAGTACAGATGAAATAGCTCTGATGTCCTGAGTGCTTTTTGCCAGTGTATTTAGAATTTATTTTGGTTTGTAGTTTGGATGTAGGAAATGCTGTTCACTACAAACTGGACTTCCTGTATCTCCAAAAGTGAAGGTATATGCCTGCTCTGCCTACAGAAAATCTCTTTAACTGGATTACTCACTAGTTGTAAGATTTCACCTTGAGTTAAGGTTTTTTTAAATGTTTTTGTGAGTTTTTGTGAGAATGCACTGCAGTGGTATGGAGAATGGACACCTGAAATATTATGAAGAAATAGGTTTTCTATAGGGCAAGAACTCTTTAGGTTACAAACTCTGAGAATTTTTTTAACTCCAGGACCATAAATCATTGGCAAAAATTGGTTTTATCTGTGAAATAAAACTTTGCAGCTTTTCTAGAATCTGTTCGCTCTGTCAAGATTTACGTATTAGCTTTATGCCTTTTACTTTCCTAATAATGTAGCTCTTGACACTATCGTTTCTGAGAAGTCCAACCTGTCTTTTAGATTTAGTCTTTATTAATGTGTTGGGCCCTGTTTTCATTATCTTATATTAATTTTTAGTACGCTTCTTTCATTTTATTTTATTTAAACCTTAAATCAATAAAAAAGCATAAAAGCTCTGTCATTTGAGATTGGAGGAGCTGTCCAATTTTGGTAGCCTCTTTGATGATATGATCTAAAACATAAGCTATTACTACCATTATAGCTGTAAGAAAATTTTATTTTTTGTTTTTATGGTATGACTCTTTATTTGGAGAACGACTACTAAAAATTCAACATGGCAATGTGGATTGACAAGCTTCATTTTACAGTATTAAATTTAATTATATAAAACTGAATTTGTTCTGTTAGAAGTCTAGGGATAACATAAAGTACTTTTAACTTTGATGTCTGCTGTAACTCTTGATGAAACATAAAAGTTAACAGTTTAAGTAGGCTTTTATTTCTTTAAAGAAATACTACAGCTCAGAAGAGTTTTGTGAGCTATTTGTATAAGGAGGAACAATTCCTAGCATTGCAGAAAAAAGCTGATTTTTTAAAAAATAAAAGAGTCAGTGAGATGCATTCTTTAACAAATAGACTAGTCCCTTTTTTTATTTTTGTAAAAGTCAATCAACAGCTATTGCAAAAAAACACAAAAAACAAAAACAAAAGAAAGATTGTGAAGCAGTTTGTCAAACAAAACTCGTGGTATCTCTTGACATTCTTACGCTGTTTACTGTTCAGGTATATTTGAACACTGGGAAATATTAACGAGAAATTCAGTCAGTCAGGAAACAGAAACACGTATTTCACAAATTTTTCACAATCTCTTAGCATGGAAAATGCCCCTTGCAATATCTAATGATTCTGGGCA
>WEIV01009786.1:0-10553 GCA_013390005.1 Calyptomena viridis
TGCTGATACATAACAAACAACATCCAGTTGTTTTCGACTTGCAATTCCATGAAACCTGGGAATTTGATAGCAAGACTTTTATTTAGAAAGCAAGTTTATTATCAGCTTGTTTCTGCTTCCTGCATGGTAGTCTAGATTCCCAGTGGAGGATTCTTAGAAAAACCTACGCTCAAAAAGCTTGAAGAACAGTGAACCAACAAGTCACAGACAGGTAGATCTGCTCTCAAGTACAGAGCAGCTTTGCCTCTTCTGTGGATGTGTTTGCCTATCTGACAGGCATTCACTCTGACACTCATGGGAGAAACATTCTGAAGAAGAGCACCCTACCCTGCAGCACTGGCTGGCACTGAGCACCTCGGGCAGGAGATTCCTCAGGGCAGGAGTGCAGGGAAGTGAGGGATGGGTACAGGAAGGGCTAAGGAAACCTGTGCAACGTGGCAAGAGCCACTGAGGAGAAGTGGCACAAAGAACATGAGCTTTGATGGCAACTGCAGAGACCTATGTAAAGGTTGGGGAGAGAAAAGTTACAGCAGTTCCGACAAAAGTGTAAGGGTCAGAAGAATTTGGCCAAACAGAAAAAGGTAGAAAACCTGGCAATCAGGCAATCAAAACCCAAGTCATATCAAGGGGATAAGAAACGACCAATGGAGAAGAAACCCTTATTATAAAGCAACATGATTTTAATGTTTTGGAACAGTTTCTTTTCAAAAAATCTTCTAGAGTCTGTTTTCACTCCAGATAACACCAAAGGCCAGTGGTGTGAACTGAACTACTGAACACGAGGTATGAGTGACTTTTCTTAAATGGCGACTAGAACTTTACTTCATACAGTGCCTTTCATACTTAGTGTGTTACAAATTGCTTTAAATACTGGCAAGCAAACAGCCATTATGCACTCAAGAGCTCATACATAATACTACTTAGCATTTTTATAATGCTTTTCATCTTCAAAGTGCTTTACAAACAACTCATTAATCTCAACCAATGCACCTGCAAGGTAGATAAATATCTGCATTACAGGTGGAGAAACACTCAGGAAGTTCAATGACTTATCCAAAGCCATGCACACTACCAGCCCCAAATACTCCTGGCTCCTGGTCACATGAAGGACCTGAGCCCCGTTCTGTGCTGAGAGCATATCTTCTCTTCAGCCACACAGCTGTAGGAGAACTTGTTTTACTGTGAGGACAGTGGCAGGCTGGCTGGAGAGCCTCCCTTTTCCAAAGCTGGTAAGTTCTCAAGTACTGCTAGCTTCCTCCAGGATCACCAACTCCAGAAAGTAGGAAGTCCATGAGATGCCAAAGTGAGACTCACACCATAGGTTCTCAAACTGATTCACCAGCAAACAGTGAGCTCAGAAAGCCTCTGTGCAGGCAGAAACCTTTGCCTCTCTCCCTATTTATTTCTAACTGCTGCACAGACTCCAGTGCAGGAGATTCCTACAATTCAGACAACAGAAACCTGAAGACTGTGGCCTCCAGTTACTGCCACGACTCAAGAAAACAGCCTCACTCCTCGGGTGTTCTCTAACTATCAAAAACTTGTAATGAGTTTTTGTCCACCAAGAACAATACCTCTCGCCCTTGCTGGTGGCTGGAAAAAAAAAATCGTAATGTGATTACACTGCATGATTGTACTTTAAACTTTTTGAGGTTTAGAAAGATCTGATATGAATTTTTTAATGCCTTTTTTTTGTTTTAAACCTCAGAAATATCAGGAATGTCAAACCTGGAGCAGACAAGATACTTGGAAGGTGTGAACAATACAACATCTCTACTGTGCTACAGTAGACCTTATATTCCCTTACACAGAGAAAAATAATAAGGAATTTTGAGTAACAACATCTTTATTTCAGATGTTTATTAGTCACTAGATTTAAATAAAAAACCCTTATCTGTTCAGTCTTGACATTTGTGAAACCAGAGCTCTGCAAGTTCTCCAGCCACTGCAGCTCCTTCCTGGGTAAACAGCACATGTTTAGAAAAATAAGTCAGAAAAACTGTTACAATAATAGAAAACCAAAACTCAGTTTTTCTTAAAACACCAAAGAAAAAAAGTCTCTCTACAAGTAATGGTATAACATGTTAGTTAAGCAAACACAAGCAGTAAAAGATAAATGAACAGCAAAAATGTATGTAGCCAGCCTGTCCAGTCAACCTGGATATAAAAGTTAGAATAAGAAAGAAGCAGCTTTTAATTACTCTTCCCCATCTAATTTTTTTAAACTTAAAAAGAAAAAAGCTAACAAGGTCACACAATCCAAAACAACACGAAGAAACAACTCCTGATCGTTAAGCAGAAACTACAAGCTCCCCATATTTAGAAGAACTTTAAGCTAATTATTTAATTGATTTAAAGTGGGTTTTAAAAACACCATGCTTTTTAAAAAAATATGTCAAATTTACAACTCCTGATGAAAATAAAGGCAGATAAGAGCAAACTAAAAATAAAACATACAGGAAATGCAATTAAATTTAATTACATTGAACACTAACATCCATTCTGCAATCATAAATTCTAAAAACATTTTCTACATAAAAAAATCCAACATGATAATATTCTACAGCTAAAATAATATACAATATTTAATGCTGCTTTTCCAACAGAATGAAACAGATTTAAGAGCAACATGCAAGAACAAAATTAAAATATGCAACTGTATCCACTAAACTCTGGAAGTCTGAAAATGAGGACACAGTAAAAAAGCATCCAACATGGTAAGAAAAACTGTTGCGGCATTAGTGTTATTTTGTTTAATACCTTGCCACTTTATTTGTAAGCAGTAATCAAGAGATGTCACAGCAACTTCTGTCTTTGCTTGTCCTCTATTCTTTGTCGCTTCTGTTTTCAGTCTGGGTTAAAAAGAATCTTTTCTCCTAATCATCAACAAACTAATACCAGATTTCACTTGGGGTAAGGTATGCTACCCATCAGTACAAGGCAATACTACATAAAAACAGCAAAGAAAATTTAAAAAAAGCAAGAGGCGAGGTCTGAACAGTTTTCTTTCAATTCCCTTGGGAATCGTGGTACTATAAGTCTTGAATTCCCAGGCAGAGAGGATCCTGTTCATCAGTTATGGCAGCTCCTCTGGGCCTAAGTCCAGGTAGACTGCTTGTCTAAACTTGATGAAATATAGGCGCCATCAGGTAACAGCAGTGGTCAGGGAGACTCCAGAAATGTGTAACTGAAAACTGAAAAATGAAATTAAAACAAGGCTGTAGCCAAACAGCCTCTTTCTACAGGATGCAATAACTGTAAGACAGAGAACATACAACATACAGACTGCTCCTTGTATATGTTCTCTGGCTTTTTCACATATGTAATATGAAAGTCAGACTGGGCACACAAGTATATTTTAATAAACACTGATTTAAACAGAAATACTTAGGAAAGAAACCACTGTGATATGGCTTGAATAGGCAAAACATGAAAAAAAAAGAAAGCAATTGCCCTGTAACCTGCTCCCCCTCCCACTTCATTACTTCAAAATATTTTCAAATTAAATTTTAATGCTAATAAATATTGCTAGATCAACAGCACTGGGATGTGGTGTCTAGAAGCACTGCAAGCTACCCATCATGGCACATCATCATGTCAAACTGTCAAAGAGAAGAGGCAGCAAGTCTCTCAGCCTCTTTCACCAGATGTGAATTTCCAATTGCTATCAGAACGTGCTTGTTAGGGAGCTGGGGAGAAGGAAGGAGGAACGAAGAAAAAAAAAAAAGAAAGAGGAAATTATACAATCCCCAATTGAGAAGATTATTGTAACTAGGGGTCCTACAGGTGGACAGAAAAGGTCTTTTAAAGACTGCATACACAATCAAGTATTACTTTGAAATCACAGATTGCAGTGGATCAGCAGAACTTGAATGGTCACTGAAGAATGCTCAAACACTCCTAAACTTTTGCTTAGATTTCCTCATGATTCACAACTGCCACAACCAGAACATCATGTCTATTATATCTGAGTATCATGGAACAGAAAAACAGCTTAGATTTCATGACACAGACCTCCACTACAGCTTTGGCACCAAAACGGGTTCAAAACCAGAAGTAGCTTGCCTTCAAGGTGACTTCAGCAGAAATTCAGGTCTCTTCAGAATAAAAAAAAAAAAACATGACACTATAGAAATATTTTTGGTTGATTCAACCTTACATTCCAACTATAGCCATACATAGGAAGCCACACAAGAAATGAGGGGAAGTGTGCTGGACCAGTTCTGTGTAGTCTCCCCTGCACAGCAATACACAAATCCCAAACTTTACAGACGTGTTTTTATGTGTTCCTGAACTCCAGCTTCTGGTCTAGGCAGGGTAATTCACTGCAAAAATTTGAGTAAAAAGAATTCATTATCTAAATCTAGAAAGTCACTTCACATATGTCCCCTGCTGAACCATGTTTGCCTGGTAGCTTAGGAGCAGCAGGCATTAGGGCAGGCTCAGGCCCTGTTTCATCCTGCTGATGTTGTGCTGCCACAAGACCCTCCAGAAATTACTCCCTTGGTGCTACAGTTTCTCCATGCATCAGCTAGTGCTCACAATTTCAGTCCCTTTGTCTGCCTTAGCTATCTTCACTGTGAGCTCTCAGAAGCAAAGAAATGTTTTATTATATGCTCACGGGACATCAGATCCTGTGATTTTGGGGAGAGAGGCTATCTGCTCTAAATACAACATAACTCACAATTTGAGGTCCAAAATTTCTTTAGGAATGATTCAGACCTTCATTCTTTCTCCTCAAACGCTAAATATTACAGTAAACAAGCTTAGAGACCACCAGAGACCTGTGATATACTCTACCACTACCACTACTCCTGATGTTTTAAGTAACAGAACATGCAAGGACCAAGGAGTCAGAGACTCCATGGTTCGATCCTGCACATAGGCTCAGCAGGGTCATCTTCCAGTATAGATTTTAGGAATCTGTATTTTTTCTTCCTTTAATTTAATCTCTAAAGATTGTGGAGTGGTATCCTTTATTTCATTGATTTGCTGTACGAGTATAGAAGTTTGAATCAGTCATTTGGTTCTTTGCAGAACAACACGAAGATTTGTGTGTTGCTGAACACTGCATTTGTGAGCCTGAAGAGTAAGAGCCCAAAGCAATACGTAAAGGAGAGGCAAAGTTTGCCTTTTGTGCTGCCCAGAGGTAGCACTGAATTGCACATCTGGAATTAAAATCACAGACATGACTTTCCATTCTAGACTTTCTGCCCTGTTACATGGTATTATGTTGAGCCTTTGCTTGTACATCTGCAGCCAGGTAAGGAAATGCCAGACAAGGACAAAAGCCTCTGGGCAGGCAATGTAGAAGCTGTGCTTGCAAATGGTCCTCACTCACAGACACTCACTCCCATGTCCAACTCTGAAGACAGAGAGAGCACTGTAAAATCCACTTTAGAAACATGGCAGCAAGCCAAGTCCCCCGATGGCCCATCCCACTTTCTTGGCAAAGGCATTCCCAGAGCTGTCTGGTATTTTCCTTCAGGGTCAGTAGCTTACGCACAAAGCTGGACAAGGAACGGCCCTTCAGCAAATCACCACAACAGGGCAGTGAGCTTCTCTGGATGGCAGAAAACTCTCAGAGCTCTGCAATGGGAATGGAAAGAGAAAGCAACTTTTTTTTCTGCTTAGGGGAAGTCCAGGTGAGCTTCAAGGAAAATTCCGCAGAACAAAAAGTGATACATGCAAAATAGATTTCCAAAAAAGTTCAATTTTTGCCTGAAGATTACAGCTAGGCTTACTTTCTGGCACAGGAAAATGTACCTGTCCGATATATTTACCACAGACTAAATGCTGGCAAATATAGGACACTGCCTGGGACCTGGTCACCCAAGATTTAAGGCACACGGAGCAGAGAAAGCATTCACAAAAAGTGAAACTAAGTACTCTTCAGGAACTTGCCATTGACTTTTTCTCTATGTGGATTTTAGCTGTAACCACAATGGTGATGCTCCAGCACCAGGTCACTGGGCACCTTCCTACAAAGAATAAAACAATTCTTACATACTGGAACAAATGGCTAGGAACAAGAGGAGGTGTGGGTCAGTAAAGATGTTGATGTGGCAGAAAACCCCGAGTTTCAGCAGCTGTCCTGGACATCTGTTAATGACTTTCCTTCATTTAAAGGCAATTTTAGCTAATGCAGATCAAGAAACCTAAACTCACAGAGAAACCACACCCTACAAACCCACTCGCAGGCAGAAGTGATAGATCTTGGCAGAAAAAAAGACACTGTGTGCTGCCAACAATACATTACCTTTCAACTGAAAGAAGAGAACAATTAAACACTTTATTGAAAGGGGAATATTTTTTCTCCCGTGCCTCAAACCATGAAAGTGCATGTCTCCCCCAGAGTTGCTGCACTGTTGAAATGGGAATAATTCCTCGTCTGTCTGATTATTTTCAAGATAGGGATGAAACTACCTTAGCATCATTTAAAAAATGTTAAAAGTGTACTACAATCAAATGGTTTGAACTTCCACCATGCATCACTTGCAGCTCATAATGCTAATGTTAAAATCTGGAGACATGAGTCTGTCTACAAATTAATGGAAAATGTGAATTAATATTTTCTTCCAGCTAATTGCCCAGCTCATATACTGCACAGTGCAGTCAAGCACATTTGATCTTGAAAAATCTCTTGCACAAGTTTTCAATCACTTTTTCTCATCCACCAAATCCATAAAAATCAATACTGGACATACTTAATTGTAAGTCTGGAATACCAGGAAACATTTAGTCAAGTTTCCCCAAAATGGTTACCTGTATATTCTGTGGTCATTTTTTCAAAAAAGTACCAGCTTAAAAGTATTGGAAGTTACTATAGGAAAGCATTAATTGTTTAAGTCACATTTCCAAGGGTTTTTTTTAACTGTGAAGAAGATACAGATGTAGAGAGACTTCTGGCATTTGAATATTAACAGTGCCAAGAAGATTTTTATGGTTTACTCTTAACATGAGAATAATATCTGTATGTTCAAGTTTGTGGTTAGATACTCCTACCAGAGAGCAGGGTACAACAATTTTTAAAAAATAAATGTAACTCCTATTTTGAAACACACCATTGAGAAGATGGAAACAAACTGATACAGTAGCATATGGCAGTTAAAAAAATCTGACAGGCATACTGGGATCTCAGAAAAACAAGGAAAATTACCTTATTTTGAGCCCTTCTTTCACTTCCTCTTAGAAATACTGAGAAGTCTGAATTTCATGAGATCATGAGCATTATTAAGGTCTGCAGATCAGCAAAATGCAAGAAATGAACCATGTGTATCACAAATACTGCTTAGTGAAAGATTCAGCAAAGTTTTTACGGATAACTCAAGAGACAGGAGTCTTGTATTAGACAGTCACTAATTCTCCATCTTCTAACCCAAATGCATTCAATTTCTTAAACTAGTTTGAATATTTTATGACAACTCCAATTCCAACGCAGAAGTGAAAAACACCAGGTTCCCATTTGAACAGAATGCAGAAACTGGCTAAATATTGATAATGATAAAGATCGACTTCAAATTAAGGTTAAGGTAAAGGAAATTACATGTCCCTGAAATGCAGTACCTTATTTAGCACAGGGGTGTCCCCTGTTTCCACATGGACCAGTAGGCACCCACAGCTGCATTCATGAAACAAAGCTGACCTCAGGTGTTTGGTGAGTTCTGGATAATGAATAAATATTTCATGAATAAAAGAAATAGGAAAGGAAACTAAGCACACAGGGGGGAAAGATGCCTGAACTCAGTTGTGATACTGATTCTGCTAACTATCCAGAAAGATGCTAGATTCTCTGTAGCAGGCTGTGTGGGTAAGGAGGTGTCATGCCAGCAAGTCCATGCTCCTGCCTACAGAAGAAAAGAGCTTGTGACAGCAACAGGATACAGAAACTGCTGCAAAGAGATTTCCAGAGAGTGACAACAGTCCTCTCCCCTTACAGGTGGTGGAAACTGCAACAGTTTTGCACATATATTATTCAACAAGGTAACTGACTATATTTCTGGAAACCAAAAAAGCCATGGAAATGGAGTTTTGAAGAAATTTACAGCAGGCACTTTATTTATTTATTTCATCACTTCCCAGATAGAAATTCCATAGGAACTTCTGTGCACCAACATGCAGAGTTCAACATAAAATGGTAATTTAAAGGCTGACTACCAGTTTTACCATGCTAAATGCCAAAGCCATGTGTGACCACAAAGAAAAACACTATGTAAAATTACATGTCTGCACTCTGTCTAAAGGATATAAACCACATCATTTCACATCACCTCAGTCACTTCCTACATCTTCTTCTATTAGTCCAACTAATATTTCTAACCTGTTTAATGCTCTGGTATATGTCACGATTTTCATATAAATACCCTGTTGGAGAAGAGTTTATTATTTCTTTAATATACTCAATTTTGCCTAAAAACTAACTATGAAGTATAGACAATATTCAACCATGCATTACTGACAAGGCCTATAAACCAAATTGTGGTCTATATGGCCCAAAAAAAGAATTAACAAAAAAGAAAAATAGACTAATTTCTAACAAGACCCAGCACTTCTGGACAAACTTGGAAGTGTGAGGCTTTGAAGCTGTACTGCAACAAAATCAAACTCCGGCTATGTCCTCCTATTTGTTTGGGGTTTTTTTAAGGTTTAAAAACACATTTATGTATCTCCTCCTCATTTTAATAACAGAGGGGAAAAGAGTAACAGTCTCAGAAAAATTTTGAAAACAACCATCTCTAGAAGGCTCTGAATTCACAGAAGAAAAGTAACTCACACACCGTGGTGCTGGAGACAGCTGTAGCTTCCACCTGAGTGCAGCTTCCAGGATTTAGGAGCCTGCTTACAAATTCTCAGTTCCTCAAGGGGCTTAACAAGGCACTTAAGCCCTTTATCAAGCAAACAGACAGATATGTAGTTCGTGTTCCCAGGCTAAGAGATGTATCATACCCTGTCAGTTTATAGTGACTTAACTTTAAAAACCTGGCCAATAATACATCACATAGATTACTACAGAATACTTATTCATTGTTAGGGAAGCAAGATCAGAAATCAGTTTTATGCATATTTAACATTGTAAGTAACTCATTTTACAAGGGATGTCTTCTCATCAATTATTTCCCTGTGGCTCTAAGCCCTGAAATCCCATTGCAAGAAATGAGGGGCTTCTACTCTACTGTAATTTACCTGCATTAAATAAATAAATCAGTAAGAGACTACTATGCCTTAAACCATCTCAGCTGGATTTGTAGACATGCAGTTCTTTGATGTCTTCTACTTCATTTTATTACCAATAAAGTATCACAGATGCAATTACTGTAATACCCGAAACTGCAATAATATCAAATCAGACCATTTACAAGCAAATGAATCAGCACATAATCCACACTATTTCTAGCTACAAACCATGACAGTGATTTGATGTGTCTGTGTTCTGGATGTTTCTTAGTTTTCTTTTACAAAACAGTAAACTCAATTCACACTTCCATGCATCACCTATACAGTCCAACCCAATGCAAGGCCACTCAGAAATACAATGTTTGGTCATACAGAACTTCACAAAGGTTTCAAACCACTCACACTAAAATAAAGTTGTGTACCTTCTTGGGTTGACAGTGTTTCAATTCTGACATAAGCAAGGCAGAGACTATTCCAGTAATTTTCTCATATGACTACCAAAAAGGTACAAATTCTTTTTAACTTTCTAATGTCTTTCAGTCAATTTATTTTGTTTTTCAAATATAATAGATTTTTTTAAGCTAATCTAAGCCCTTCTGGTATGTGGAAGAAGTATTTAACCAGTATACAAACTTCCAAGATCTCTGCTGTACAAATGCACTTACATAGAAACAGTTCCATAATAAAGAAAACTTTCATCATATATAAAAACATAACATCAGATGTATGAAAAATAAACACAAAAAAGGCTAGAAAAAACTAATTTTTGTTCAGTTTAGGTAGAATAGATACCTTTACGTGAACAGAAACCTAATTTAAACTACTTTTATCTTTCAGTATTTGCAAATTAAATTATACTTAACTGTCCAATTCAGGGAAAATCAGATTTAGTTTAATCAGTCTTGTCTTAACTACGACAGTTTTGCTTTCTTAATCTCTAGAAAAGCATGTCCCCAAGGGAAGCTGAACAAGGTTTGATGCCTGAAGGTAGGAAGGCTTAGCACATTTCAATTGCTTGGGTCTTTTAACTGGATGACAGACATTGAGTTTCTAAGTGCGCATGGGGCTGGAGATGGAGGTAGGGCACGGACACACGACTTTCACTTGTGAAGGGTTATGTGCTGGAAAAGGTGCTTGGAAGAGAACCTCAGGGCACGGGTGACAACGGCACCCGAAAGGCCTTTACAGCGCGGACGTGCCAACAAGTTCCGCAGCTGGACGGGTTGGTGGAAGAAACTCGTATACGTGTTATGTCAGATTACTCTGTCAAACATACTGTAACAGCAAAACTCACCACCGCAACTAGAGCACAACCTTCCCGCACCGCACCCCCGGGCCGCGGGCAGCGCTCGGACCGCGGAGTGCCGGCCCGGCCGCAC
>WEIV01009787.1:3774-15874 GCA_013390005.1 Calyptomena viridis
CTATTTGTTTCTAAATCTAGATTCTTTTCAGTGATTTTCATGGTTCAGCTCTGTAGCAGATTAAAAAGGCACTACAGGTCACTCCAAGATTCCAGTGTTCCGGTTATAATACAGATGTACTAATTTGTCTCATTTTATGGTTTAGGATACAGNTTTGTAACCTTTAGACCATTTAATCGCCTCCGTGCTGTATGAGCTGATTTCATTTTACCTGTGCATTGAAATAGAACTAATATGTGCGTGTATATGTACTTGTGTAAGATGGCAGAAGTACTTAAAATTGATATGAGGAAAACAGTGTACTGTGTAATGTTTCAGTTCTGTTTAATAGCTGAAACTAGCCTACTTATAAAATGTGAGCCTTTAGTGTTGTGTACCTCTGTGTAACAGATTTCTATGTACAGCAACTTCAAACACCAATGCTGTATATTTGAGGTTATCCTGACATTCTCAGTATCACGTGGAGTGCTAAATCTATTTGAGAAATGCAGTGATAGGATTAAAGTGGATATATAATTTAATTAAATAGTGAAATACTTTTANGTCCTGTTCTACCCAAACATTACTGTCCAGAAGTTCCCCCAGAAGTTCCTTTCTATGTTACAAATAACTAGTTGTGGTCACCAATTAAAGCTGGGCCATTACCAAGTGACTGAATAATTAGTTTTATGTAGAAAACAAAAGTTCAAAGCCAGGATTGGGCAAAGNCTGTGTAATGTTTCAGTTCTGTTTAATAGCTGAAACTAGCCTAATTATATAATGTGAGCCTTTAGTGTTGTGTACCTCTGTGTAACAGATTTCTATGTACAGCAACTTCAAACACCAATGCTGTATATTTGAGGTTATCCTGACATTCTCAGTATCACGTGGAGTGCTAAATCTATTTGAGAAATGCAGTGATAGGATTAAAGTGGATATATAATTTAATTAAATAGTGAAATACTTTTAATTCCTAATTTTAATCTGATTTACACTCTTCAGTAGAGGAAAAGGCATTTTGAAAATGAAAAAAAAACCCAAGTTGTTTTTCAGAAGTCGTGTCTGAAAGAGAAGACTCTAGGTGCTGCCCTGGTTTTGTGGCTAGTTCAGTTAAGGCAGACATTTGCTGGAGCAAAGTATTTGCTGGCTTTAGTCTCGAGTTTCTGTCCAAACACATTTCTGCTGCTAATTGTTGATTCCGAGTCCACTTGTAGCAGTACATATCAGTGCAAAGTCTGGATTTCCGAAGTGTTTTCTAATTCATGGTCTGTTTTCAAGGTGAAGTAGATGGATCTGGAAAAAAAATGTGATTCCTCCCAGAAGAGATTTAGAGGACTGTCAATTTGCAGAATAGCAAGTTATTTTGGGGTTCTTCTATCTGACGTTAGAAGAACATTTCATGGTTATGCAATGAATGAGTGACCTGACAATGAGAACAGAAGGGATGGGGAATTCCAAACACTTCAACTCTTACAGTAAGAGTTTGCCTGCATCTACCAGCTCTCCCACTTGTAGCCTGTGTGCATTGTCTGTCACTGTACAGCTTCTTGGGCTGCTTGTCTGGGATCTGTCCCAAGCTGAAGAAGTATCTTTGACTATGATGCTCATGTCCAGAAATCTTGGAAAAATAGCCCACTGCCCATGGGAAGGTGGATGTAGAAAAAGTCAGACTAATCAGAGTTTGAGTCGCACCTTTTGGAATTTCTGTGTTGATAACTGTCATGCCAGTGGAAAAAGAAGACCATGTTCTAATAATATGCTACAAACCATAAATGCAAGTAAAGTACTCTCTGAAGATTAATGATATATATCACAATAACAGTCTGAATAAATAAGAGCATCTTCCTGTCTTCCCCAGCCCTCAAAAGTGCCTATACTTGTTTTATTTTTGGAATAAAACTACTTAAGCCATACAGAAACATTGTGTAAATACAATATAAAGTATCATATTAGAACTGTCTCTCATAGGGATTCTCCTCCCTCAAAGTAATGAAAATAATGGAAATTTTGTAAATAGAAACAATATTCATTGGAAAAATCAGAAAAGACATGACTGAATCTAATGAACTACTAAATAAAATATCTGGCTCAGCATTAGTGAGCAAGGTTATTGAGCACGTGATGGATCACCACCTCTGGATTTTATTCTTTTCTGTATTTGTCTATGGCATAAGGTAACTGGTCACATGTCCAGTTTATTTAAAAGTTTATGAAGTACATCTTTAATGCACTGGGCTTTGAATGAATTATATATACAGGATATTTTTCATTTCTAGTGTAACTACGTTCATGTTTAATCATCTATTCAAAGGAAATAAATTAATGAAATGAGAATGACTTTTCTTGTGTAATTTTGAGCTCTCTTGTCATGTTGCTGCTGTGATAAAAGAAAAAGAATTCAGTATTGAGCAAATCTCTGTCAGGTTGTAACCTGATGATTCATAAAAGAAAATGAAGTATGTTCAATGTGTTTTTGTAGTATTTGAAAGATATTTTAGCCCAAGCCCTGAATAAATGTTATTCAGACATTAAAATTATTGCAAAATAGTTGTTTCTTTCATGTTTGATAATAAGTTCATTATTAAATGATAAGCTTAAAATGAACCTATTATATTAAAATTGCGGTTTTAAACCAACTTCAGAAAAATCATATGGATACAAAGTAATCTTCAGTATAATGGAATTTTCTTTAAACTCGTCTATTTTAAAGTGCACATATCAGTCCTTTAAGCAGTGGCATGTCTAAAGTAATGAGATAAAGCTTTAATGCGGGTTGCAATCAGTCGATTCAATTATTTTAAATTAAAAAACTGGAAAGGTATATTTATAGTTCTGAGTTGTGAAAATGTGTAATAAAATATAATAATCATAATAGTAATTGTATTTAGTGTAAAGTGTTTTATAGTACTTTGAAGCTAATAATATTTTTTTTTCCTTCACTGGTAGCGTAACACAGAGTAAGTATAAGTCTGTGAAAGGGATGACTTAACACAACTGTTGATGCACTCTGACTGAAACATCTTTATCAAGTTAATACAAGAAGCAGTCATGCTCTACTTGAATTACTCATTTATAATGGCTAAGCAACAGCCTGGATGTTGACTTTGAAATCCTGGGAAAATAAGATGCATGCATGCATTCAACAGTCTAAGGGCTTTGCTTTAGAGCAGCTGTAAAATGTTGAAGTGAGATGTCAGCTCCTAGCTGTTGTCTACATTTTTAGTCTGAAGGAAGGTGTGATCATTTAATTGTTAACCAATGTTAGTATTATTTTAGTCATTCCATCCTCAGTTAAAGACTTAATATTTTCTAGAGCCATTGGAACATTTGGGACTTAAGAAACAGAATATTTATCTGCTTTTTACACACTTTCATTGCACTGTTTATTCCAACTTTATTTGAAGACCTTATTTACTTTGTTAAAATACATAAATTTTTCTCTAACTTCTGTGGTGCTTGTAATGAGGTAATAGTAATTCTAAAGATGTGTAAAATATCAAAATAAAGCACATGTATGGGTAGCAGTTTCAAAAGTGCTACCTTTTGTTCTCACTGAGGACGTAAGAGTACAATAGCAGGTAAAAGACATGTATTAAAAGGATGTCTGATTCTTTGCACTGTTGGGATGTGTCAGCTTGCACAGTCTTTTGCAGATGATGCCATTGCCACGTTCCTTGTCTTGACGGCTTGATATCATGTTTTCTTTGAAAAGACATACAGGAAATTATCTGTTCAACTTTAATTTTTCTTCAAATGCTTGCACAATACCAAAGGGTGTGCATCCCATTACATTTGAAACAGATTTTTGATAAGAAGTGCCAGATGTGTCTCAAGCCTCCTCACACTTCCCAAGTTAACAATACAGCAGTAACAACTCTTCTTTTACTGCAGGAATTTTACATGTTCTATGACAAGAAGTGAGTGAGAGAGCAGGAACATCCAGTTTTGCGTATTGGAATATTTGTAAGGGCAGTGTGAACTTTGTCTTTGTGCTGGACTTCGGAGACAGACAAGAGTGCCTATGTTGTATCTATCCAGGGATACCTGTCACCTTACAACAGTCGATGAGACTGTAGGGGTCCTTAATGAAGGATCATTCAGGAACTGGTCAAGTGGTTTTTTCCTTCCTTCTGTTAAGAGCAGAATTGAGTTTCCTTGTAATTTCAGTCTGTATTCTGGAACAGGGCATCTTTAGTATACACCATTCAACTTGTTTTTTTCCTCTGGAAAATCACCATCTCAAAATCATGATGGAAGAAACAGGTGTTTTCTACACAATGACAACACATTAAGCCATGAACTCAGAGATTGTGCCTTCCTTTCTGGTACTAGGAAAATTGAGAGGGAAGAATAATCCACCTTAAAGGTGCATTATATTTTCCAAGGCAGCCCTACTACAGTTACTGGATGTAGCTCTTCAAGATTACTTTTTGCACAGGAGTTAGCAGGACTCATTGAAAGAACTTTAAATTAGATTTGAAAGGGGAAAGGAATAAAACCAGGCTTGCTACAGATAAGCCTGGATGTTGGGATGCATAGTGTAGTGAACTGAGAAGATGCATGAGGCAAAGCAGCCTGTGGCAGGAATGTGGCAGTTTGTGATAAGGTGGCTTAACCAAGGATGTGTTTAACTGTTGATGGTCTGCAGCTGATGAAGACCTGCATGGACACAGCCTGACCAGAGCACTGATTGGATGAGAGAGCTCGTGCAGATCTCCTGCAGGGCTCATGTACAGTTAACCCTCAGATAATTGGATAGATATTGTAAATATTGTTATTTGCTTAATATAGCTACTGCTGTAGTTGGTAGACATTATTATTATTGCTATTAGACATTATTGCTATGAGGTAGAGGTAGTATAGGGTAGACAATGTTAGTAGTTAGCAGTAGATGTAGCATTAAGCTGCCGATGTAATGAAGATGCAGAGTATTCAGTGTCCATAATACTAAACGCCTTAATGATAATAATATTAATAAAAAGGATTTGGCAAACATCAGCTGTCCTCCCTTTGCTGCTTCGTGACACCTGGGTGCAGCAAACCAGTGTCTGAGGAATTGTGTGCCAGCAAGATGCTGTGGTCTGTCGTCTCAGGGAGGCAAGGGATGGAAAGCAGCAAAGACATAACGGTTATTGAATTTTTAGAAACCATGGAAGCACCTGAAAATGGTGCCATGGGGTTTAAGGCTTGTCACCACCAAATGGTGGCAGGATCAATAGCCCACTGAAGTGCATCTCTACCAATGCATGCAACATGGGCAACAGACAGGAGAAGCTGGAAGCCATTGTGCAGCAGGAAAATTATTGACATAGTTGCCATCATGGAAACATGGTGAGATGATTTGCACAACTGGAATGCTGCAGTGAATGGCTGTAAACTCTTCACAAAGGCTGGGCAAGGTAGGAGAGGTGTTGAAGTAGCCCTGGATGATGGGGAGTGTTTTGATTGTCTAGAGCGTAATGATGGTGATGGGTGAATGTTTATGTTAAGAGTCAGGGGAAGGCCAACAAGGCAGGTGTCATGTTGTGAGTCTGCTATAGGCCTCCCAACCAGGATGAAGAGGCAAGTGAAATATTCTCTGAGCAGCTGGGAGAAGTCTCACAGTCACTGGCCCTTGTTCTCATGGGGGACTTCAACTTACCAGATGTCTGCTGAAATACAATATATTGGAGAGGAAACAGTCTGGGAGGTTCCTGGAGAGTGTGGAAGTTAACTTCTTGACACAGCTGGTGAGTAAGTGAACTAGGGAAGGCACCGGCTGGACCTGTTGTTTGTGAACAGGAAGGGATTGAAGTCCTCCTGGGCGCAGTGATCACAAAATGACAAAGTTCTCAATTCTTGCAGAAGTAAGGAGGAGGATCAGCAGAACTGCCACCTTAGACTCCCAGGGAGCAGACTTTGGTCTGTTTAGGAATCTGGTTGAGAGACTTCCTTGGGAGGCAGTCCTGAGGGAAAAGGATTTCAGGAAGGCTGGGTATCATTTAAAGAGGAAATCTTGAAGATGCAGGAGGAGACCATCCCCATGTGCCAAGAAGGATGAGTCAGCAGGGAAGACATCTGACCTAGGTGAACAGAAAGCTTTGGCTGAAACTCAGGAAAAAAAGGAGAGCTTACGACTTTTGGAAGAAGGGACAGGCAACTCAGGAGGACTGCAAAGATGTTGTGAGGTTATGAAGGGAGAAAATTAGAAGTGCAAAAGTCCAACTAGAACTTAATCTGACTACTGCCATGAAAGACACTGAAAAATGTTCCTGTAAATACCTCAGCAACAAGAGGAGGACTAAGGAGAATCTCCATCCATCATTGTATGCAGGGGCAAACATAGTGACAAAATATGAGGAAAAAGCTTAGGTACTTAATGCCTTCTTTTGCTTGGTCTTTAATGAAAAGATCAGTTGTTCTTTAGATACCCAGCCCTCTGAGCTGGAAGACAGGGACAGGAACAGAATGAAGCCCCTAGATTTGGATTTTACTAGAATCCAAAGGGAAATGATCAATAACCTGCTACACCATTTAGACATAAACAAATATATGGAGCCAAATGGGATCCATCCAAGGGTACCAAGGGAGATGGCAGAAGAGCTCACCAGTGCACTTTCAGTCATTTACCAGCAGTTCTGTGTGACTGGGAGTTGAAAATGTAATTCCCATCTATAAAAAGGGCCAGAAAGAAGAATCAGGGAACTGTCAGCCGTAGTACTAGGGAATGTTATGCAGCAGATGATCTTGAGTGTCATCATGTGGCATGTGCAGGACCACCAGGGAATCGGGTCCAGCCAGCATGGGATTAGGAAAGGAAGGTCTTGCTTGTCCAATCTGATCTCCTTCTGTGACAGGGTGACCTGCTTAGTGAGTGAGGGAAAGGCTGTAGATGTTGTCTACCTGGACTTTATGAAAGCTTTTAATGCCATTTCCCACAGCATTCTTTTAGAGAAACTGGTTGCTTATGGTGTGGATGGGTGCACTTCTGACTAGGTAGAAAACTGGCTGGATGAGTCATGGTGAATGGAATTAAATCTGTTTGGTGACCAGTCACTACTAGGTTATCCCAGTATTGTGGCCAGTTCTGTTTCATGTATTTAACAAGGGTCTGGACAAGGGGATCGTGTGCACCCTCAGACAGTTGGCAGAAGACACCAAGTTGTGTGGGAGTGTTGATCTGCTTGAGAGTAGGAAGGCTCTGCAGAGGAATCTTGAGAGATTGGATTCATGGACTGAGGACAATTGTATGAGGTTCAACAAGACAAAGTGCCAGATCCTGCGTTTGGGTCACAATAACCCCATGTAGTTTTACAGGCTTGGGGAAGAGTGACTTGAAAGCTGCCCATTGGAAAAGGACCAGGGGGTACTAGTCAACAGCAGCTACTGGCTGAATGTGATCCAGCAGTGTGCCCAGGTGGCCAAGAAGACCAATGGCATCCTGGCCTGTATTAGAAATAGTGTAGCCAGCAGGACCACGGCAGTGGTTGTCCCCCTGTACTTGACATTGTTGAGGCCACGCTTCAAGTCCTGTGTCCAGTTCTGGGCCCCTCACTACAAGAAAGACATTGAGGATTAAGTTCAGGGAAGGGCAACAAAGCTGGCGAAGGCTCTAGAGAGTAAGTCCTGTGAGGAGCAGCTGAGGGAGCTGGGGTTGGTTAGTCTGGAGACAAAAGCCTCAGGGATGACCTTATCACTCTACCACTCTGTGAAAGGAGGTTGTACCAAGGTAGGGGTTTGTCTCTTCTCACAAGTAACAAGCAATAGGACAAGAAGAAATGGCTTCAAGTTGTGTTAGGAGAGGTTTCATTTGGATATTAGGAAAAATTTCTTTACTGGAAGGGTGGTTGGACTTTGAAATAGACTGCTTAGGGAAGTGACTGAGTCACTATTCCTGACTGTATTTATAAGACTGGTATATTTATAAGACAGCAACATGGTTTAGGGGTAAACTTGGTTAAGTGCCAGGTTAATGGTTGGACTCCGATCTTAAAAGCCTTTTCGACCTAAGTGATTCCGTAATTCTATATAACTGGGGAGGACAATATTTGTCTTGCACTCTTGTGGAAAGTGGAGCTTTTCAGAATGGTTTGCATTGCTCTTTTCCACTGAGGTACTCTTTTGGGCTGCTCCAAGAGTGTGATGGAGGGATATTTGCAGAAAAGATGTATACTGCCCCTTGTAGCCTTGCCTGTGGCTTGATTCTATTTGAATTGAGCTGTCACAGTTTTTCACCTCTTCTCAAACGGCAGCAGCTCAGCTAGCTCCAGTAAATGGTTTCCCTATATTCAGATGTGAATTAACTCAAGTAAGTTACTCCAGAACACTTGTCTTTAAGAGCGCAAAAATTAGTAATTAAGCAGCATACTTGTACAAAAGTAGCATGAGGTAATGCTAAGGGAACAAGGTGTTTTTCATTCGTTTTCTGTGAGGTCCTTCCATAGTGAAACACTTGCAAATGAATGCTGCTGTATTGGGAGCCCGTGTAACTCAGAATCAGTTACAGCAGCATTTTGGACCTGCTTTTGAGAAAATAAAGCAACATCCGAGTTCCTGCCATGCTTACCAACGTGGGGCAAGTGACTGTCTAGTAGAGGTACCTCTGTATGTTCCTTTTCTTTAATGCTCTTGCGAGAGGTGGTTATTGGTTCATAGCATAGCAGCCAGCATGGAGGACTGCTGTTTGTGTGTTCCCGAGCCTTGGACCTAGCCTTTGTGGATAATTGTTTTGGAGTTCACACCTCACAGGGTCATGACTCCCAACTGCACTGGAACATTAGAAGCCTTCCTACTGCTGCTTCAGAGAAGTAGGACCAGTGTAACAAATTAAAAAAAAAAGTATTTTAACTAGTAAAAATGTGAAAATAACCCAACTTGCAATCCTTCTCATGTTTTTTTTTTTTTTTTTTCCCAGAGAATTTTCTTTGTTTTCTTAAGAGATAAAGCCTTCTTCCTACTCTTAATTTCTTGAACTGGAATGCCACAACAAAAATTTGGAATGGCCAGAGTAAATGTCTTAATTATGCTTAAATAAAATGGGAATATAGAATTACCAGACAACTGGAATAATTTTCCTATTTTCATGTTTAGCTGTACATGTATATGAGTGTAAGGAGAGAACAAAACACCTATTCTCATTGTGACCAAGGTGCTCTGAGTATTGTTGAGATTTGGGAGGAATGCTTAGAAAAATGATGCTGTAACCCATGGTGCATTGTTTGACATAGCCCTATAAAGATATCGGAGAGCTACAACTTGAGAGAAAATATAAATCCTTTTAGCTCTAGAAGCTCTTGTTTCCCAGAGGATTACTAGTAGAACAGGAGGACAGTTTCTTTAATTCCTTTATCCAAAACTCAATCCTTTTGGAAAATCTCCAGTTGGTTCTTCATACTCCAGGAAGAATGTCAGCCAAACACTTGTTTTTTGACAAATACTGTCTAGTTGCTGTCAGTACTGGCATAATGCATTTGACCTTTTTTTAGGGAAATGCAGACAAACTCTCCTTAATATATAGTGAGATAGTAAATATAGTGTGTGTTTGTGTATATATATAGTAGTATATATGTGTAGTAAGTTTTTCCTGTTACTTTGCAGCAGTTTTTCCTTTAATAATAAAATATCTTAACTATGAAGAAACTATTTCATCCTATTTTAGGAACTCCACCTGGCCTTGGCATGTCATGAAAGTTTGACACCCGAAACACTTTTAAATGAACTTTGTATGCCAAATTGTCTTATACATAATAGATGTCCTAGTTTATATTAATCAGTGTCAATGCTATCAACACAATTTTAGAGAAAAACAGTATTTTTAGCATTATATGGCTTTTTTACTAAATTTGTAGTCTGCTTTTATAAATTAAATTATCTTCCAAACAAATAGGCGATACCTAATAAAGTATGTGTTATCTCACTAGAAATTTTAAACAAAAGCTATTGTATGGTAGCTTAAAATATGTCCAAAGTGTCTAGCATAGCTGATTTTAGTAGTTTAACGTTACACCTACTTAGAACAGTAGATTGTGTCAGCGTGCCAATGCAAATAATATTCAAACTTTTCTAAGGTTTTTTACTATGTATCTTCTGTGAAATGCAGTTTAATATTTAGTTACTGATAGTGTCCATTATTATTGTTATGCTTCAGATCAAGGAAAAGATAAAATAGTCTGAGTTACAAAGCATCCAATAGCTTGAATTTTCTGCCTAAGGAATAACAAAAAGTAGCAGATTGAAGTTCTAATTTATATGGTGAATAAGTCTGAGAAGTTTTCTGTGCCATTAGCGGAACAAATTAAACTTTTGCTGCTTGAGTGCATATACCTAAACAGTGTAGTGTGGGAGGATTATCAGCCAGTTAGTCTTATTGGTTTATTGGCAGTAGAGCAGATTTAAACTAAATTTTCCCATGGTAGAGGTACTGTATCAGTGATCCCAGAAGTTTTCCTAAGAAATTTATGAAGTGGTATGAAAGTAAATTACTGAAGAGCCATCAAAGCAAGTATGTTATTAATTGACAATTTATTGACTTCATCCTTACTGCTAGTTAAAAGAAAAAAAAAAGGATTATATTCAGCCTACACTTTGAAAGCTGCGTGAGGTCTTTTGTACAGCATTTCGGTTAACCTGTAATTAATTAACTTAATTAAACAAATATTAGTAAAAGAGTAAAAGCACACTTATTCTGATGGATCTATACAAATAGTCATAAGATCAATGTAAATAAGTAATGGAAAGTGTGAATCTGGGTCTGGTTAGGGCAGAGTGTAACACCAGTTCTGAGAAACTTAGTCCTTGCTCAAGTAAATCTCTCATAAACCTCACTGATTAATTGCTGAAGAACTGGTCTTTACCCTTCAGCTTAAGGTCAAAAATATATTACTGTTTATTGTACTGGACCATTTCTCTGTGCCTAGCTTTAATACATTTAATTCAAATGGAATGCAACTTGATTTAGTTCTTCGTTATTTTACTTATATTGAAAGAATAGGGTAGTGATTACAATAAAAGAAGTCATCTTCTGTTAATTTTTATTTCTTTTATTAACTTACTGGTTCTGGTTAATTATTTAACTTATCTGTGTCTCATTTTGTCTGCAAAAATATATGTTACCATCAATGCAAAATGCTATGGGAATTACCATAAGAATATTTTCAGACTCTTATTTCTAAGGTATTACATGAAGCCTGGAATTTTATAGTGATAGTAATTAAGTATTAGTGAGCATGCCGTAGGTTTGTAAACATTTAATATTTGAAATAGGAATTTAATTCCTGCTAGTATTATATGGAAGTGGAGGTCTCTTTAAGCACTAAAAAATAAATAAAAAATCCAAAGCTATTTTTTCCAGATCATTCATGTATATTTTAAATTTGTAGCTTTTTTTTTAATATCACTTTTAATTAAGACATAGATGTAATAAGAGGAATATTTTTCCTATTACTAATAAACTGTAAAGCCTACTTCATGTGAAACACATGAGCTCTCTCCTGCCTTTTTCTGACACCTCTGAACTTTTTCTGTTGCTTTGGATGGCTGATAGGTTGTTTGCCAGGTATGCTTGACTTTGATTTAGAATTTAGTTTCATTCTGAATTAAATACCATTCTGAGCACTGTGTCCACACTGAGAGCTATTACAGAATAGTTTTACTTTGCTATCAGTTTTTTTGGCCCATTTACCCATGAAAGCAGTCGCCTAGAAATCTGCTTAATCAGTAATACTGTTTTGAAAATAAACGTTTTGTGAGCATCTGTCCTTTTTCATTAACAGCTCTAAACATTATAAATAGATCTAAGTAATTTTTTTTCAGTCACTCATGATATGGTTCCCTGCTTTGATATTGTCAGTTTTACCTACTTTGTTCATGGTGCTTCAACTTTGATCTGGGCTAATTGCCATTAAATTCACACCACTTACTGACTTGGCAAGCCAGAGCAAGTTAATGCTATTCATCACCCGGAGACNAAGTAGTTCTGATGGAGCAAGTGTATTGGATAAATTTCATATGTATGAACTTAGGCTTTTTTCTCTAAAAGGAGGAGGATTGCATTCACTGGAAAATGGGACAGTGGTCATTTTTAAATCTCCAGTGCAATACTGCCTCAAGAATCATCAATTTACCAATAATAGGTCTTCCTCCC
>WEIV01009787.1:16315-29439 GCA_013390005.1 Calyptomena viridis
CCTAGAAATCTGCTTAATCAGAAATACTGTTTTGAAAATAAACGTTTTGTGAGCATCTGTCCTTTTTCATTAACAGCTCTAAACATTATAAATAGATCTAAGTAATTTTTTTTCAGTCACTCATGATATGGTTCCCTGCTTAGATATTGTCAGTTTTACCTACTTTGTTCATGGTGCTTCAACTTTGATCTGGGCTAATTGCCATTAAATTCACACCACTTACTGACTTGGCAAGCCAGAGCAAGTTAATGCTATTCATCACCCGGAGACTGGTTGCTTTATTCTGTCCCCTCTAGGCATGAGCTTGTTTGTTTAACAGCAAAATGATTTGAGCAGTTTTACATATGCTGTTCATACGTTTTCCATATGAAAGTCAGTAACACAGCAGAATTCTACAACTGAAAGTTTTTAACTGTGTTTATTGCTTAAGACATAGGTAAATTTAAAGGTATTTTTTTCCTTGCTGTTTCAATGCTGCTTCTATCCCACTCTGGTATTTCACAGGAGGTATTTAGAGCTTATCCTTGGGTCAAGAAAGGATTTTTGTCTGTTTAGTGCTTCTTCACTTTTCGGAATATAGGTTGGTTTTGCCTGCTCAAGCTATTAAAATGCATTTAAATGAAACAAATACAGGCATTTTTCTACGGCTGTTTTTCCTCTCCTCAAATGCTAGGGGCTCTCCAGTCTTGGGAAAAGGAAAGACAGAATCTCCCAAGTCACTATCTGTCCTGTATTTGGTCACTATCTTTGCCCAGCTGATGTTGTGATAGCGTCTGGGTGCTGCATAATTTATCAGTNGTGTTGTTAAATTGACTCTTAATTTTAAACTGATAAAAAACTTGAATGTTGTTTAGCCACATTATTGCTAAATCCTCTTGAAGGCAGCTTGGGAAATAGCATTAGTAGTTCAAGCATTTGCTGGTGTGTTTCTTGAATCTTTCAGAAATTTTTTAACCTTAGATGATGATAATTTTTTTGCAGTGTGAGAAGAATCTTTTTGATATAATCATCTTTTTTTTAAAAAAGGATGGGGAAGTACATTTGAAAATTCAGAACATATTTTTGATTGTGGAAAAAGGTAACAATGTTGCTCCCTGCTCCCTTCCCATTCAAATTGAATTTTCTGATTTTGTTCAAAATTATTTGTAATTTGTTTTTTTTTTAAGGAGCATGTGTTCATTCAGTTATTTTTTGGTCACTTGTTGTTCATTATTTCCACTTACTGGTATCATAGTGTTTGCAAAATTAGTGTTACTAGAATATTCGTTAAATTTTAATATGCTTAGACTTTGTAATGAATCACCATGGGGAACAATTGAGCAAAGTTTTATGCAGTTTGATAATGAAGATAATTTGATTATCTGTATTTCTTCATGTCAAACATAAGTAATAAATAAGAACATGGAGATGGAAAAAGTGTAACACTGGTGTGACAGGAAAAATGAAGGATAAACCTGAACTTGCAATAGGGCCCAGCAAAAGCAATTGGACGATAATTCTCTGTTTAGAAGTTCTGAAAAGCAAGAGTGTGGTGAACTGCATCCAGCTGCAGTGCTGCCATTCTCCGTTACTGGGTTAAATACCAGGGGTTGGTACTTTGTGCCATTGTGTGGTTGCTGTTGTTTTTCTGGATAGCAACATGCCTTAAGAATCAATTTTAAAAGAAACGCTTCATTTTGCCATTGTTGTTTAAACCAGTTCACACCACAACAGATTGCCTGTCAAGTGCACAGTGAAGATCAAAGCAGAGCTCAGGGAGGTGCCGGAAGCGATGTCCCAATTGCGGAAGAAGTGTCGATCTCACCTGCACTGACTCGCTCTCTCCTTCTTACATCCCACACTAATAAGAAAAAAATGATGCTCACAACAGTTCTGTCAGGTGCATATGCTAAAAATTGTGGTCTGAGGACAAGAATAATAGCCTGAATATTTAAAGATTTCAAACTACTGTGCAGATGTATTAAGTATTGAGGGTTGTTTTTGGTCCTTAGGGTCCTTCATCTCATTTTGGAATGATGTAGTGTAAAAGCTCTTTGTTTGTTTGTTCTGGTTTTGTGATACAGTTTTCCCGTAAGATTCATATTAATGTTCAGGAAGCAAGATTTAAATAAGAGACTCTTTCTTGTTTTAGTGAAGTTTGAATTCTTTCTCCAGAAGAATAAAATGTGATGTGAGACAGTTAAATACAGTAAAAACTGAAATAAGCAGTCCAAGCTGAAATCATTGGACCACCCAGGTCTTGGACCACCCAAGGGACCAACAACAGGCAATTGCCTGAAAGAGGTGGCCTTTTACTGGAGGTTGAACAAGTTGAATTGCAGATCTTGGAAATATTTGGTAGTGATTTCCTAGTGCAGTTGGCTGCACTAAGTGGTTCTTATTCTAAGTTCCCACTGAATCAGTTGTGTCCCTGAGAAAATAGCCTTTCTTATTCAGTTCTGACCTTAATACTTTTTTCCTCTTTTTAGGACAAAACTAAAATTAGTATCTTAGCAATATGTTGCTACTAAGTAGAGATATCAAGTTATTACAGATTTGTGTAGTGTCACCTAGAAATAAGATTTTTTGATATTGGGATATTTGATCAATGCTGCTGATAGGATTTGCAATGAGAATCTAATCGGAAGCACTTATGTAAATAGTTCTTCCTTAAACCACCTTAACTGTACTTCTGTTTGTGAGAAATGGTAAAATATGAAACCATCTAATTCGACATTAAAACTCCTCTTTTCACAAGATTAAACAGCCTTTGGAAAATGTAGAAAATCTCTTATTTGGAAATGATTCCAAGTAGTAGGTTTTATCCTTAAAACCACAATAAGGTGATGTATATGAATATGTAAATATTTTCTGTTATTAAAAAGAGACAATTAAAATTTCCCATGGCAATTGTATTTTCGAGATGGTTTCCCCTTCTGTTCTTTCTTAAATTTGTTAAAGTGTAAGTCATTAACTTAACCAACCCGAATCAACATTTTCGTATATGCCTTTATAGCAATAGTTTTATTGTAACGATGATAACTTAGAGATATAAAGAAGGTTTGCTGAGATGTTATATCTTCTATTACATTAAATTTTGAGTTAAAAATCCCTCCATCGTGTCTCAGTAAAATCTTTATTCCTATAATCTTGTTTGAGTAGCTGTAGAAAATATTCAAAAGTAAACAGCTGTATGTTATGCAAACTTTTTCTAAAGCATATCACTTTATTTCTTTAGTATTCTTTTCCATTATAGGTTTTATTTAACATCTAATTTTCTGATTTTTCTTTCCATCCTTTCTTAAAGCTAAATTAAAGGTGGCATCTAATTTCTCCCTTTCTGCAAGCTGCACTGCTACTAGAAGAGTGACATTTATTTTATACATATAAATCTACATACTTTTATAGTATTTTTCAACCTAAAATGAATATAAACCTTGTTGCAAGATGCAAAGAGCTCCTGTTTCTTTGCAAGATAGGAAGAAAGTTTGATTTAAGAGGACTTCAATTAAAGCCCTGTAGGCACCTGAGATGCCTCTAGAGCAGCAAGATACAGACAGGGCAGGTCAGGTGATGTGATAAAGTTAATTTCTGAATGTTGGGTTTGTGTGTTATTGTGGGTAGATAGAGGTGAATGCACTAATTTTGGTCTGTGCATTAATAATAATTCAGTTCTCAAATTAATATTATTCATGTATCAGTTTCACAACTACTACTTTGTAGTATCATGGAACAGTTTGGGTTGGAAGGGACATTTAAGATCATCAGGTTCCAGCCTCACCTTCTACTAGACCAGATTTCTCAAAGCCCCATCCAGCCTGATCTTTCTTCAATTATGTTAAATACTAATGAGGCACGTCCCAGAAAAACGTACCCAGACTGTTTTTTTTTAAGTATTAATTTATGTTTGTAGAGTATTAGAATATAGGTAGACTTGAGTCATCTACATCATCAAACAAATTACAGGTACCAATGCAATAACAATTTTAGAGTCCGAACACGTCGGTCCACGTGTCCTACAAGCTATAAAGCCTTTCCCTTATAACCGAGTAAAAAAACCCCAGAAGTCCTGAGATAAAATAGTAGAGTATACTCATTATATTTGAAATTTAATTTAATAAACAATGATACAATGAAATAATATCAGTGATGGAGAAAGTGCTCAGTATTATTTATAGGTATAGAGATAGATTTTGTAATTTTATTACCAACTTTCTAGTTTTTCTCCAGTTCTGTAATGCTAATAATTCATTGCAAATCCATGTAAACAGACTCCTGATGAACAGTTTTACCGAGGGAAATGTTCTCTGCAGGGCTTTGTTAACCTGATGTTCTGTGGTTTTGCCTCGTAAAACTAGCAAAGGGCTCTCTGCATGGAATGTTAATGGGGTGAAGTAATGAATGCAGGATGGGATGTAAGATTTGAACATGCATAAAGTCCTTAGTTGGGGGTTAGGAGGAAATCCTTGCAGACAGTAGCTAAGATAAAAGCATTGGAAATTTTTTTGTTGTTGTTTTAAGCCAACAGTTGGATCTCTGCTGCAGAACTGGCTTTGAAGTAAGAATGGAAAAAAGGAATTAAAATTTAAGCTACATAAATTTCTTTGAATTTGGTCTTGGTGAAAGAAGCAAAATTGAGGGTCATACCTTTGGTTTTAACACAATTTTAAAAATTGTGTTAAAATGAAATGCTATTTCAATGAAATGTTACTTCAAAGCATTCTTGTAAATTATGTACTTTTTAGTTCTGCAGCAATATACTATCAAGAAATTCTCTCTAAGATGAAGGTTACTTGTGCCATACCTTTGCTTTCTTTTCAAAAGTAGTGCTTTGGAAAACGTGACTGAACTAATTTAAATTCCTGAATTTTTAATTGCCTATATGGAGAAAATGTATTCAATAGTTTGTAGCTCCCAAGGAAGCAAGCAGTTGACATTTTTATCCAAGTGCAGTGCTAATTAGTTACATTGTTCAGGCATGACCCGATCTTGAATTTGGTGTCCAGGCAATGAAAACAGCTATGGATGAGCTCCTTCTGTGTGAGAGATGTTTGTTAATTGAGGGCTCAGATCAGGTCTGCTGAAGCAGGTGTATTTATTTTTGTTACAGGAAAGCTCATTCATAACTGTCAGTCTGAGGGTTTTCATCAGATCAGCTCTCCTTAATGACTTGGTCACTTCATCCTCACACTACCCCGTGTTCAAGTGCTGCTCTGTCGGAATGACCAACCTGAAGGGCTTTAAGCTCTCCCTGTAACATTATTGGATACATGACAGCAAGAAAGGATGCATAATTGTGATTTGAAACAGATAATCCTTTTTTCAGAGTGGGGGTTGTATTTTTTTCCCCACAGGATGATTTTTCTATTTCTTGTTAAGATACAAACAGGCCACTTATATTAGAATAGATTTCATCATATGGAATGACAAGTAGTGATGCTACAGAGAAAGGATACAGCTTGTTTTGGGAATAACTACTGCTCCAGATCTGAAGAAAAAGAAATAAACTAAACATTGACAGTGTTGGGAGTATGATAAACTAAACATTTTGAAAACTGCTGGTCATTCAGATTCCTTCAAAAGGACGGGTTTTTATCCCCTGCTTGATAGCAAAAGTTTAAAGTTTGTTTGTTGTTTTAATGAAGGCTTGAAATATTTGAATTTTAACAATCTTATGAGTATGTTGTATACTAGTCTGTGGAACAGTGAGTGCATTGCAGTGATGGCACCCAGCTGCATGTGTTTCCATTGGATAGTGCCTTTGTCAGTGTCTAATGAAGATACAGGATTTGGATGAGAACAAGCTGGCTTAAAGCCAGATAAGATGAGCTGATGGCAGTGGTTTGAGAGAAGCAGCCTGGAGTAACCCTCAGAGGTTGTTATTCTTTGATGGAATGTAACCAATATTAATTTTTGGAGCACAGAAAGTTTACTGACTAGGTGCTCATTAAGCCAAAGTAGGTTAGATTTTTATTTTCCTCCACAAAAAAAAAGTGGGCTTAATGGGGCAACTTGTGCTGACGATGATAAAACAGCATTATAGTCTTGAAAATTAAGAGTGTGTAATGGCAACTGTGTAATGGTTATTGTATAACCAGGTCTTAGAATCAGAAGCTAAAAACCAGATTGTGTTCTTTTGTTTATTCAGGGTTTTATTAGTTAATTTTCTTTTTTTTACTTGCATATCTTAAAAATGAATGAATTTTCAATCAGTATTTCCATCTCTTTTGAAGAATTACTCCATATGCCGCTTCATGAAAAGAAAAGAATAATAATTAAAGATAAAAATTTGATCTTATGCTTCACATTTCTTTTAGAAAGATATATTTATTGCTTGGATTATGACAGAACATAAGAAAAATAGAAATTGTATAACTTGAATCTTTTATCAGAGGGTCAGTGATATTTCAGTTCATAAACTGTTGTTATTTCAAAACAATCTTGGAATGTAAGATGCTGCATGAATAAGGCACAAGAAGATAATACCTACTTATGTATTTACTTATGTATGTAGGTATTTACTTCACTAGAATGAAAGAAGCGGCATTGCTTTTGATTGGTAAAACGTATAAACCTTCAGCTAATATCACTTTTTAATGTCTGTCCAGAATGGATTGTTCTATAGTCTGGTTTAAAACTCAGTGATAGAGCTTGTTGTGAGAGTAGAAGCCTGAAAGCAGAAGTCAGCCAAAAGTTGATTAATGACCAATAGTCACATTTAATTCAGCTTTAAGTGTGGTATTTACTAATAAAGCCAATTTAGAAAATCTTCCAAAGTTACCTCAAAGTTATTTGAGCTAAAAGTTACAGTCATAAAATTTAATAGGTAATTTGAATAATGGCACATCATTTGTGAAAAAAAAAAACCGCCCGGCTTAGAAATATGTTCCACATGGGAAAAAAAATGTACACATAACTTGATTCTTGAGCAGTGTTACAATTCCTCCTCTCTGTTTGTCAAGTTCAGGGTTCTTCAGTAATAATCTCGACTGGCATCAGTGTGTGTGTTTGACCTGCACAAAGTCGTGGGAAGCTTTTAGAAGTCTTAGAGCTCACATATTCTCCTGAGCACTAGAACTTGGAGAAGACCCAGAGAGTCACTACATATGCACTCCAAGACGCAGGAATGAATTATTTTCCAAGAAACTAAGCATGGTTCTTCAGCTGTTCATAGCAAGAGCCTTTCTCTAATATTTTTAAACTTTTCAACAGGGTTGTTTTATGCCAATATTAGTAAAACTTAAATTTGTTTGCTGAAAAGGTCATGAACTTAGTAAGATTTGGGGCCAGAAGACAGCATAAGAAGTCTAGTGATAGTAGGGGTTGGACGGGTAGCCCAACAAAACCCAGATTAGTCTGCATGCAATTCCAAGAACCTCATACAAGGAGTGTTTCCAGTATTTTCCCTTTACCATTTTCTGCTGTGCTGCCCCCTTCTGCTCCTTTAAGCCCAATGATCATGATATTTTTACCTTATGAGTATCACATATACTTTTTAAGAAGAAAATAAATGCTTTAGAAGGTCTTAAAAAGAGAAGTGGGGCTAGCAAGAAACTTGGCAGAAACTGTGAAGTTAAATTACCTCTCGAATGTAGGAAGCATTGAAAATTCATCATCTGAATCCCCAAGCTGAGGGAGTTAGAATAGTTGTAACAAATATTTTGTGTTGTGACTGACATTTAAAGAGTTTAATATATTTAGATTATTTACACAGACCTGCTCCAATGTTTTGTTTAAAAGAGCATGAATTGGAAGGCATTTATTGCTTAATCACATGAACTGTGACTGTGGTATCATAGGAGCAAAATTATCATTCTTCCGTAAATATTTAATCCTAAAATGTGGGTTTAAAAAATTGCTCGGCTGCTTTTCTTTATCCTTTTAGTGAAGAAGAGATTCCATGAAATGTCTTCTAAATTTTTTGTTTATTTTTGTTTTGTTTTAATACACTGCAAAGGAAAACATGCAGGAAACTAAAACTGAAACAATTTTTTTTTTTTAGATTGTCAGAATTCAGGGAGTCTTCTTACATACTTCGTGTTTGACAGAGAATTCAAGTTAAAGCTTTGCCCTAATGTACTGATTTGTAGGTTCTTTTTTCCTTTTATTTATTGGAAAGAGTCTAAATGTCTCAAGATAGAGAGTATTTCTCTAGCACAGTCCCATAATTCAGGTATTAAGTAGAAACAGTAGGATTCTGTGAAGCCATTCTCTCCCTTAGTAGTGTGTGGCTGTTGCTGAAAAGGTCAGCTAGCTGCTGCCTGGTTCACTCTTTCTGACTTGTTGGTTTGGTAACCCAGTAATAATCAGTAAATCAGTAATAATTTTACTTCCTTAAAATGTCAAAGACCTAGATCTGCCTTTGCTGATACGGAACAGGCATTAAGGCTTTAGGGCTGTCACCACAGTCTCATTGGATATGACGCTAACTTATAGATTATCTGTGGCACAGCTCTTTGACAGTTGTGTCCTTTGTAACACCTTTCTTATCAAGCTTTGCTTTCTCTGCTGCTTATTTATTTGTTTCTTCTGTGAGGTCTGGCAAGGTGAAAGTACTTGGCTTTTTGCTGCTGTGAGGAGGAGTGCAATCAGTAGCTGCAATGGGCAGTGCTTCAAATTCGTGACAGGAGAGTGAGTTTTGGATAGAGAGAGAAGTTTGTCATACTATGCCAAAAATAGAAAGTGATCACATACTCATGAGGGCAACACCAGACATTATTGTCTTGACAGGTCTCCTCAGGAATTTTTTCATTGGTTAATTTGTGCAGTTTGTTACTTTCAGGTTACTTGTGCTTTTGCAAGACTATAACGGAGAGAATCCTGAGCACACATGGTAGAGAAGGCAGTGAAAGGAGAATGATGTAGAAGTACAGCAAGTTCTCTAGTAATAGTCTTAAGGAGAAATGTTTTATGTAATGGAAATACTCATTTTTTGGGAGAAGGTGAGGGAAAAAAGGTGAAATTATCTGGTTTGGAATCCACTAATGAAATTACTGTGGCATTAGACTTGCAGACTGTAAGGCAGGCTCCTTCCAATATATTTACAATGCTGGGAAATGATGATATTAGCAGCATCATAGAATGTTTTGGGTTGGAAAAGACTTTAATGGTTATCTAGTTCCAACCACCCTGCCATGGACAGGGACACCTTTCACTAGACCAGGTTGCTCAGAGCTCCATCCATGCTGGCTTTTCTCCAAGGACAGGCCATCCAAAAATTCCCTGGGCAACCTGGTCCAGTACCTCACCACCCTAATAACAAAGAACTTCCTCCTAATCTCTAATCTGAACCTACTCTCAGTTTGAAATCATTCCCCCTTGTCCTGTCACTACATGCTCTTGTAAAAAGTCCCCTCATCTTTCTTGTAGGCTCCCTTCAGGTACTGGAAGGCTGCAATTAGGTCACACCAAGGTCTTCTTGTTTCCTGGCTGAAAAAAACCAATTCTCTCAGCCTTTTCTTGTATAAAAGAGGTGTTCCATCCGTCTGAACATCTTGGTGGCGCTCCTCTGGACTCACTCCAACAGGTCTATGTCTTGTGCTGAGGACTTCAGAGACAGGCACAGTACTTCAGGTTGGATCTCAACAGAGCAGAGGGGCAGAATCACTTCCCTCACCCTGCTGGCCACACTACTTTTGATGCAGCCCATGACATTTTGGCTACAAGTGCACATTACCAGTTCATGTCCAGCCTCGTATCCAGCAGACCCCCGAGTCCTCCTTGGCAGGGCTGCTCCTGATGTGTTCATTCCCAGCCTGTATTGATAGTGGGGCTCGCGCAGACTCAGGCACAGCACCTTGCACTTGGTCTTGTTAAACTTGATGAGATTCCTATGTGCCCACTTCTCGAGCTTCTCCAGGTCCCTCTGGAGGACATCCCGTCTCTCAGGTGTGTCAACCACACCACTCAGCTTGATGTCAGCTGCAAACTTACTGAGGGCATATTCTCCCTTCATCTATGTCATTAAAGAAGATATTAAATAATGCTGGTCCCAGGACAAACAAACACCTGAGGGATGCCACTGATGTCCATCAGGACTCTGGGCTGTTGACCACTGGCCTCTAGATGTGATCATCCAACCAGTTTCTTATCCATCTAACAGTCCACTAATCAAATCCATTTCTCTCCAATTTAGAGAGAAGGATGTTGTGGGCGACTGTGTTCAAGGCTTTACAGAAGTCCAGATAAATGGCATCTATCACCCTTCCCTTGTCCACTGATGTAGTCACTCCATCATAGAAGGCCACCATGTTGGTCAGGCAGGACTTGCCCTTACTATAGCTGTGCTGGCTGTTGTGAATGACCTCCCTGTCCTCCCTGTGCCTTAGCAGAGCTTCTAAGAGGATTTGTTCCATGATCTTTCCAGGCACAGAGGTGAGGCTGACAGGTAGTTCCCATTGTCCTCCTTTCTACCTGTTACGGTTTGACTCCGGCTAAAATGCCGAGAGCCCACACATAGATCCAAAATTTCTCAGAGAAGGAAAAAAAATTTCGACTTTTGTGATAAGGATTACAAGCAACTGTTTATTAACTACTTCATGAGCAAAACAGGCTCTAACTNCTTTGCTCCTATGATCCCCCACAGGTTGCTGGGGCCCTATTCCAGTGTTGAAGGCATCTTCTCTTTCTCCTCTCTCCAACCTTGGTGTTAATCAAACTTCCCACCCTCCTTTCTCTTAAGCCGCCATGATGTTCTGCCCAGCTTTTTTTTTTTCTTCTCCTTCTTAAATATGTTATCACAGAGGCATTAGCAGTCGACCTTGAGCTAGCTTAGAGCAGAGAAAAACTCCAGCAGCTTCTTAAAGAAGCCTCTCTCCTAGCCCCCCGCAGCTAATAAAAATAAAATAATAAAAAACTCTGGCTACTTAAAACCACAACACTACCCTTTTTAGAGATGGGTAAAATATTTCCCCTTTTCCAGTCACCTGGAACTTGACGTGACTTTTGTGACTTTTCAAATATCATGGACAGTGTCTTGGCAACTACATCATCTCTTTTAGAACTCTGGGATTCATCTCATCAGGACCCATAGACTTATGTGCATTCAGGTTATAATTATATTATTTTGTTTATTAGATTTATAATGAAAGATACAAAACCTGATTACATTAATGCATCAGGCTACTTCTCCTGACCACAGCTTTTGTTGGACAAGAATGGGGATGCTGGACACAACTTGTTTCCTCTAAATTTGAATTTGATGGTGGAAAGTATAAATCTTCACCCTGCTTTCCCTTAAGTAACAATGATGACAGATTCTCAATTATAATAGTATTACTGGAAGGCACTGTTACAACCTGCAAAGGGATTTCAAACTTGTCATCTATTGTTTTGCTGAATTTTTAATAGATCCTTGGCTGCATTTTATTGCTCTGAAGGTTAATTCATAGTGATGATGGAACACTTAACAATTATTAACTCTCTGTATGTGTAAACCTATACATGTTTTTCAGTCAACAAGTGTTCCATGAGATTGCAACTAGTGAATATTTTTTGATGCTGGTAGTATTAAAAAGCTTTATTTTATAATATGGAAAATACATAAACTAAAGCATTTGTTTTATCTGCTGCCAACAAGATGTTTAAATGCCAAAAAAGTTAGTTGTCTTTGAAGTGGCAAAGACAGTCCAATCTCCCAAGTGTGTTTCATTTTCATTCTTTATTCTTATGTTGTCATCGTGCGTTGCATTTCTCAACCTCATTGAAATTCCTTCTCAAAAACTCTTCTTTTGTGAACCTGTCAGCTCACACAGAAGCAAGAGTTGGAAAAGGACTCGTTAGGTCACCCTGTCAGCCTTGCTGCTGGTGTAGTGAGGAGAAGTCAGGAAAGAGGACGATTTTACTTTGGTATGTTTTCAAGTAACTGCTGGTGCACTCAGAGTCAAGTCCAGCAGTCACCTGTGTTTTCTACAAAGTACTAAGGGACTTGGTCCGTGTAACCATGACATTTCAAACATCACATTATGAGAAAAGCTTTGTTTTTTAATACTGGATCTGAGCTCTTTGGAAGAAAATAAATGCTGATAGTAAGAAGCCAGTATCTGTGTGTGAAGGTGTAGATAATGAATATATAGTGTGTATGCATACATTTCTGTTTCTAAGGCAGGAAAGCTTCTTGTCCATTTGTGGTATCTGAAGAAGTAGGAACAGTGTCTTACAGCTGCTTTATACTGCTTTGGCTAAGATGACAGCCAACTTCACTGCAAAAAAAAAAAATAAAAATAAAGCAATCTGAGGTCCCCAGCCAGAAAATCAAGCCTAAGTAAATAAATTATACCGTACATAATTATCTCACATGAATAATAGATTTCATCTGTAAAATTGAAGCGTGTAAAGGCTCTGCAGAACAGGTAAAAGGTAATGCAATGTGAACTGGTAGTTTGATGCAAGTGAAATCTTTTCATGGCTTTGGGAATGTATGTAATTTTCTAGCTATGTAATAAAGAACAGGTGGATACTAGACTGATTTAATGGGGGATAGTGAGGAGAGACAAGAAGTTTGACCAAGGACATGTACACCCATATGGATGCAGGCATACAAGTATGCTTTTTTCTCTCTATCTTGAACTTTATATTAAAAATTTCATTATAAGAGAACAGGCGGGTCAGTGTCTAATACTATAGTTTTGTTGTTGGCTTTAGATGATGTGATTAGTTGTCAGTGAAAAGGTGATGCTGTCATTACTCTGAATACTGAAGGTGCTGTGGTTAGGAGCACACAGGTTGGTTACATCCCACTGTCAGTGTCAGAATAGTCCTAGGTTGGCTTAAATTCACATGTGACCTGATCAGATAATTAACAAAACTAAAGATATCAAATAGTTTGATCCTATTCCCTTGAGAGAGTGGGAAACAACCCTCCATATATTTTAAAATAAGTAAGGACATCTGACAAGGATCAGAGGCAAAAAATCACTCTATGTTCCACTCAACCTAGGCAGTAAATTTTCAAATAACCTGATTTACAGCCTGTGGAGTTCAGGAATGATTTATTTGCTTCAGTGTGCTTACAGTGGTTGTTAAACTCTAAATATGTCTTTCAGGTAACAGCAAGCTTTTCAGCCCAGTTGGGAAAAGTGGGTAATGTGTGTTAGTTCTTCTTTTCCTCCCTCATTTTTTTCCTTTTTCTTTTTTTCTCCGTTTTT
>WEIV01009788.1:24633-40123 GCA_013390005.1 Calyptomena viridis
TGTTATAACTAGAAAGGATATTTTCTAGAAATACTGTTTATCACCTGCAGTCTGCCTTCCAGAAGGCTGCAGGTTCCTGCACATTTAATTATAACACGTAAGAGGAACATTTTTTAAAAAAATACTTCTTACACTTAGAATAAATTTCAGAATATGACATCTTGTGTCTTATCCAAAACATAGTATTTTGTCTTTATTTTTTGTTAGTTCCCAGTACCAGCTATTTTTTTTTTTGAATGATTACCAAAGCCTCCTATATACGCTCTAAGTTGTTTGCATTTTTAGATGGCAGCAAAGGAATCAGAAGTCAAAATTGATTGACTTGATCTGATCAGTTGTCTTGATCAGANAGGCCCCTACTTAAAACTTCTCTATGGCACCTTTACTCTGACAGATTAACACACACACACACCCCAAAAACACAAATAATAAAAAACAAACAAAAAAAAAAACCAAACAAAAACAAAAAACCAACCCACTTAAAAATATATAGCTCAAAAGGTGCCTCATTCAGCATGAACTTAGTAAAAACAGCATTTCCATGTGTCGGTCTTTGCAAGTATTTAACTATATGTTTCTGATATCTTCATCTCTGATTTCATTTCATCTGTTCAAGGTTCATCAACAGTTTGCAAAGAATTTAATTAGACAAGTTAACTAAGTATTTGCAATTGTCATTAAAACTGTACAGACATTCCAAACTGAGCTGATCTAAGAAAATTACAGCTGTGAGTCCTTGGCAAAACAAGAAACCCAAACTACAGAAGCTCTGCAGCATCTTCATTTAATAAATTCAGAAAATTTATTATTCAGAAAGAGATGTCATTCAAGCAAACACATTTAATATATCTCATGTAAGTGGCTTCCCCAGTTGTCTTGAATAGTACTGAGGAGAAAAAAAAATCTTAAATAAATATACCTGAAGCCAGGAAGACAGGAAAAGCATTTTCCAATTCCTGGTGTGAAATTAAAAGATTGCTCTCAGTAGAGTAAGGATTGATTTTTCCCATCCTCACTGTCAAGATAATTTGTTTCTAATTTTAATGGGATTAACCTACGCAAATTATCCATTGGCTTCTAAGAATACAGCATCTTAGAACACTGTAGCATTTGTAAATTTACCTTCCTGTTTATTGCAGGCTTAAAAAATAGTGGGACCTGATGAACATCATGCGATGCCAAGGAAATCCAGGCTGCATGGCATAAAAGTTCCCTTGCAAAGGAAATTTATCACACAGTGATGCAACTTCCCAGAGGACAGGCTGTCAGTTTTTTAAACTGGCTGGATTACATATTCAGTAGAATACTGGCTCACAGCATTAAACCTCTTTTCATATGGAGGACCACTTACAACTTATTAAAAAAAAGTTGACAATGCTTTCTAATTTCCAAACAAATAAAAATCAGACTAAAACTTGAATATTCAGGTTTTAACTCATATTTCATATTTTTTAATTTGCTTACTTCCTTGTTTATATACTAAGAACATTGTAACTGGTTTAAGATTAATTTTTTTCCAAGACGAGTTTTTGATGCCTTATAGATCAAGTGATCCATGCATTAAAAGTTGTGAAAATCAGCCATACAGATAAATTAAGCTAACTTTCATTATATATAGAGACATCTATTGAGTGAGAACTATATTCTGTGCACGTTAAATGCTGCTTTAGGGCTAGAGCTTGTGCTTGCTTTGTAAGTATATCAGTATATTGCTTGATATGAGAACCTGTACTTGTGTTTGTGCTTGCTTTGTGGTATTGGTAGATTCCTTTACATGTGTTTTTGCAGTTAGACACTATAACTGACAGCTTACAAACCTTATTAACCTGTCACAATTTGTATTAATAAAACGTGTGTTTTCCATATACTGTTAAGAGTTATTCCTAATAAGGTGCTTACAGTGGCTGGTGACAAATAATACATTGGGAAGGTCCATTGAGGGGTCTACCTCCTCTGTTGGCTTAGGCCCCCCCAAAAGGGCAATTGAATACACCCTTCAGTTGGCAAATCTGCTCAGTGAAGGTCCCCCCAGTACAGGACACTGACAGACTGGTCAGGCATTAAAGAGTTTCGATTTCCCAGGGGCACTGACAGACAAATAAATTAATACGGGTAGAGAAAATATTGCCTCTCAAAAGGCTGCGTAAAACTCCCCTTTTCACATGGCTCTGTGCAAGTGAGGAACAATTTAGGAACAGAAAAGGAAAGTAAGCCCCAGGGTATTACTACTTGAGGAAGGAGCTCTCGGTTTAGTTAATATTTTCCATAGAGCACAACTAGATTATTTACCTACAGTCATAATTAATAAGGATAATAAAGGAAAGACATTTTTAAGACGAAATCAGTTTCTAGGGCAAAAGAAAGCAATGTCATATATGTAACTTAACTGGATAAATACTTGGTAGGCACAACACAGGAAAGGCCATAGATGATGTGCCCATACACAGTAGTGAACCAAACAGACCACAGCTGACAGCACAGCACACAAAGATTTCACCATGGTCTGAAGAGGCCAAATGTTGGCTTACTCCTTTGCTCTCAAGCAGCACCAGAATCAGAAGAGCAAACAAAAAGCCATTTAGACGTGCAGACTGTGCACTGGGAATGACGGATGAGCAGTGCATTGGGTATTCCCATTTCAATTGGAAGAGCAACCCAAGCCCTCCATCATCTATTCTTTGAGAAGCAGGAGACTATACCAAGGCAAAGCCATTCTTTTCCTGTCTTACACACAGTTCACACAAGTCAATAAAAGGCTTTTATCAAGCAGTAAGTTACTTCAGTAAGTCAAACTTCTTTTGGAGTTTTAGGCTACATTAACATGCAGCCTAACTGGTAACATTTTTAATAATGGTCTTAAAGCTCAGATGAATTAGATTTTTCTTTTAAACTGTTTACCATTCAAACGCAGGATTGTGTGTTTTACATGTCACCACTGCCACCTTGTGGTCAAACATTTTTCTTATGGCTTTGCTTTTTAATTTTCAAAGTCTAAACCAAGAAAGAAAAAAGAAAAGAAAAAAAAAAAAAGAAAAAAAAAAGGTCAGACAAGAAAAAAAAAACTATTTTATCCTAAAGTCAGTTACAGAAAGGTTCATTTGTGTTAATTCACAGCCCTCTTGAGGTATTGTGATAGAATACAAATTTATAAAGCTATCTCTGGATATGCTGACTTAAGAGCTAGTGTCTACTTGTTTTCTCTCCATAGATCAATAGTTCACACTATATACTTGTTTTCTTCTATATTTAGCTAGTCTTTCAGCATTATTAGAATTCACTTTTTTTCTCTGTTAATGTACAGCAGAATCTTTTTTCGCAATGAAGGCTGCTTGGTGTCACAGAAATGCACACATAACATTTAATAAATTATTACTATCAATATATTAATATCAAATTTAATCAGCAACAGCAATTAAAATGCAACTGAAGAAGATTTCACTGTATACAGGCATATAGTAAAGTGTTTATTCATGACCAAAGTATTTACTATTCCAAAGAATATGTACAATATTACTACATTTGTTGATTTCTTATGTAACTTGTAATGGTTACTTGAGAAGCCTCAAAAAGCTGAGAAGCCTCAAAAAACATGGAATTGGCACTCAGCTCTCTCCCCTTACTTCCTATAATCTCAGCAGAGAGAGACAAGGAAAGGCCAAGAGGAGGAATGGCTATCACCATCCAGCTATTATTTCAATGCAGTAAATGGTTCTTAAGAAAGCAGCTCTGACTGGTAATATCTAAAACAATCTTAAGGCTATTCTAATATGTGCTGTCAAGTAGCAGAGCATTGGGCACTCCTAATGCCTAACAGTCTTTTCTCAAAGCCACCACCCACGTCATCCACTATTCTCAGGAGACATAACACAGTATCTGCTTCCAGATGAAGCTATTTTGCATTCTAATAAATCATCAAAACAAATTTTGTGCAAGGGAGCCAAACATTATTTTAATTTGTACCTCCACAAAACAGAGTCAAGTATCTATCATATGTGGAGGCCAATTGGCTTCAGGACATAGAATGTGCCTGCTCATTTATTAAGGGCTTAACTCTTCATTCATTAATAAAATGTTACACAGTCAGGAAGTAGCATAGCCACTGTCTGGCTGCCACAAAGTGTATGAACTAATTGAAATCAGTGACAATCAGAATACCTTGAGCAGGGGTAAACTTGCGTAAGAATAAGGAACATGTGGAAGAGAAGTGTGTAAACCTTACAAGTAAGAGAGGGATTTGTACTTTAATGCTACAGACTTAATAGTCAGGCTTACAATTTAGCATGTCTCAAGACTGCTAAATATAGCATTTGCTACTGTCCTTCTCTGCTGTACTGTTTGTCCTCAATGATTTCAAAATATTTTCATAGACATCAGGAGGAAAGTCCTTACTTCAAAGAAGGGAAACAGAGACACAAAGCCATGATCAAACTCTTCCGAGGCTGCCCAATAAGCTGCCAAAAGTGGACAAAAAGGAAATCATTAGATTCCTACTTCAGGATGCTTTCCTCCAGTCCGCCTTGCCTCTCCCACTGACCACACTCCTCTGAGAATGCTCCCTCAGGACATTACCCACCACAGGCAGCGTGCTGGCTTAGGGGACAGGCATTCGCTCGAGAAAAGAGATACTCTGAAGTAGCTGGGAAGCATTGTTGTCTTGGAGTTTATGCTTCCGTACATCTTGTCTGGATAAAGTGAGCATCATGGAAGATATCATCCTGAAATCACTCTCCAGCATTAGTAATCACTTCAATGCTCTGGGATTTGTCAAAAGTTTTGACGAGCAGCATATGCTGGCACCTTTCTCTTCAGCATCTAATAGCCTGGTGAACTTCTGTTCATAGTGTATTTATGAAGTAAACAGCTACTGTAGAAACAATCAAGGAATAAAAAATAAATAACCTCTGAAAATATTAGTTTGCTTTACTTCTTTCACCTTGCCGCCTCCTTCAGCATTAAGTTTAGGCCTCCCTTATGAAGTATTTAATTACAGAGATTTCATTGCTTAATTCTAAGTGTTTATTACTTCAGGAAGGCTGTTTCATGTCATCCTGTTAGTTTATAAGGAAATAGACATTTTCACTGTGTTTCTATTGTCATTATAACTTTACCCATTTCAGTAATTAAAGCAGATTTACTACTGCTATAAAAACCATAACTGATCAATATTTTAATTCCCATTTGTTGATGGGAGTTGTAGTTGTATTCGTGCTTAAAGCCTTGTTAAAGGTTGACAGCCACTTAAGAAGTGGCATCAACTGAATTACAGTAACTTTGTATGTGCCTGTTCTCAGTGCACTGAAGATGTGAGATATTACAGCATAATATAAACTGCAAACTACACAGGAAGCAAAAAAAACCCCAGCCTTATATGTCAGGTCCCTCTGTTGAGTGTCAGCAGGGCACTCTGCATGGTCACCGTGGAAATCACAGCTACTTTCTTGTCTAGTGTTCAGCTTCAGAGGAAATCAAGCATTGACTCTGACACCAACCTTCATTTTGGAGCTTTTGGTGTAAGAGCTTCTTACAATGGATCAGATACAAAGTCTGTTGAAATCAGTGGAAAAATATTTGCCCATGACCTCAGTTATCTTTTGATTAGACTTTTAATCCTACAAAAACTATGTGCTGTTTCAGTGTGAAAAAGATTGGTGAAATAGTGACACAGCCCCTTCGTTCCATCAGGTGTCCTTCTCAAGCAAAGCAGAGTGTTCATCACAACCAGCCTCTGGGAAGCAAGAACTACTTTAAACCACTTTAACTGAAAGTTTGACTGCTACAAGCTCAAAGATCTTAGGGCTATATCAGGATGTGGGCGTGTTCTGGCACTAAGAGGAGAAGTTACTTCATGGGAGCATTTTGTAGTTTGCCTGTAGCATCAAACCTCAAAAGCTGTTCTAGCAGAAAAAGTGCCTGGTAGCATATGGATTAACATTCCTCTTGTGTATTACACTATAAAGTGCCGCTATTCAACGTTAAAAGTTAAAATAAGAGTATTTTTAAACAAAATTTAAAGGACCAGAGCAGTAACCTCTTTTGGTATTTCCGTTATCTTACACATGAATTAAACTGTCCCATAATCTACTGACGAATTTCCACAGAGGAAACTCTATAGGGCTAAGCCATGCTCTGTTGTGATGCTAAATAAGGAGCAACTCCAGCAACAATAATATAATACTGCTATCAAGCAGATGTGATGCTGAATCAAGTCCACAACAGTAGAATTAGGCATCACTACCAATCATTTTCGAATTACTGATTTAATTTTAAATACAAGCCATCTTCTTTCTCTGTTCCAATGCAGTCCCATTTATTCTAAACCACAGGCACCACTCTATATCAAACTGCTTCAGAGTTCCATTTAATACTTCTGACTCTACAATATAACTACATCTTAGAACAGGAAGAAAGACTTGTATGAGAAAAGAGTATTTTTTTTCTCTTTTATAACTCCTAGCCCTTTTCTTAATTACAATTGTATGTATATACAGTTAGAACTAATACAGTATACGATTCATTTATGAAAATCCTTACAACATCTGAAAGTTCTGTGTGAACTTGTACTTGAAATTAATGTATTAACCTAAGAATTTATTTCATGACCATTTTACTTTGCTCGACTGATCTGTTAAGTGTGTTACACCTCACTTCCTTTCAAAGGCATTATAAAAAAGACTGACCTGTCATTTTTTCTAGAGTTATGAATAGTTATGTATATTTTAGACAAATTAACTGTGCAAGAACATACAAAGGCAGCATTTGGGGTTTTTTTTCAGCACCAAAGCAGTAATAATAGGGTATGAATACAGTATGAATTCATACTGTATGAATACAGTATGAATACAACCAAAATCGGACAAAGTTATATAATTTATAACTTTACGACCACCTTTATTGAAATATAATCAATCCCTTCAACTATTTTTACACCAATAACTTTTAGAAAATATAGAAACACATACTTTGAGTTATTTTTAAAGAAGATAGTCAGTATAAGTAATGAAAATCAAAATTTCCAACTTCGGTCAACATTAAATAGTCCATGTGAGTCCAAAAAGTAATACTCCAGACTCTAAAACACAAAGAATACTAAATTACATCTATAAAGAGTACTTTATTTGAGCTTTCCCTTCTAAGTTGTGTTTTGAGACTGTATATTAAGATGGGGTTTTTTTCTGAAAGCTCTAAATTTACAAGAAATGGCAGTTGGTAGAACCAGGAACAACTAAGTCATGAACCAATCAAAAGGAGTATCTTCTCACAAAGAAAGATAAAAGATTTATAGTTTACCAAACCAGTTTATTAAAGGACATTCATTAAATGCCGCTACAACAGTCACTTAGGCAAGTTCCTCAAAGACACCAAGGCGTCCTTAAGTATATCAGCCTACTTCAGTTTCTCAGGTGTGCAAAGCACCACAACATCTAAAAGTCAGTTAGATTCCCTGCACAGTGGAATTCACAAAGCTCCAGACAGTTGTTTCAGGCATTAAGAAGAAAGTGCTTGTTGTCAAGCTTGTAGACAAGAGAGTCATAGGGAATCTCCTAAGTGAAAGAATAAATAACAACACTCAACCCCTTCTAGATCACCTGATAATATTCAGAAGCATAGTTATGGTCTTTGAAGTCTCTAATTTTTCATGAACTGTTGACTAGGGAAATGAGGACAATCTTGTCAGCTGATGGAGATTAGTAAGGAAAAAAAAGTCATGTAGTTTATGCCAAAGCCAGAATTGTTACAGATCCGTAGTGAAAGTCAGGGAACTATAATAATAAATTATTTTAAGAAAACCTCGTTTCCTTAGCTTTGTTGCTCTTTTGGAATGCTCAGAGTGAGTTTCACTACATTGTTTCATCATCTGATATTTCTGAAAATAGATAGGAGACAAGATATATGTAATTTTTCTACTAAGTATTTTAAAGACCTTCTGGCTTGACTTTCATCTCTTTGTGAAGGTAGCTTTAATTTGGTATCCTGCTATGATTAAATCCATGTCAATGTCTGTCTGTGCTTTCACTACACTCTCCCTTACTCCATTTCACTGAGATCTCAAGTAGAATTGAAAGAGGCAGAATTCTCAGAGGACCACTACTGGTAAATTACCTTAGGTCAATAACTCCAGTAAAACAAGTGTGCCAAAGTGAGTAGCAAAATAGCAGAAAACCAGAGTTCTACTCTAGACTTCAAGTAAGGGCAATAACCAAAGAAAAAAATAACCCGAAAAGAAATATCTGAGTATGTTTCCTCTGATATGAATTTAAAGTTCTCATCAACCTCTCATGCCATGCACTCTGGAGTCCAGTTCCTGAAACCATCCATAGTCACTAAGGTGGAGTTTGATTTCAGTCTTTTCATAATCAATGCAATTTCAACCACAGCCAATCAGGAATATTTCACTTAAGTTTAAATGGAATTTCCCGTATTTCAATTTGTGACCATTGCCTCTTGTTCCATCACTGAAAAATGTCTGCCTCTTCTTTACTCCCCGTTATTTATACACATAGATATAATATTCCCATGCCTTCACTTCTCCAAGCTAAGCAATTTGTCTTCTCTTGTGTCAGACATGCTAATTCTTTAATTGTCTTTGTCACCCTTTGCTGGACTCATTCAAGTATGTCCATGTCTCGTTCACACTGGAGAGCCCAGAACTGTATTCGGCACTCTGGACTGATGAGTAGAGAAGAATAACTTCTTCCCTCAACCAGCTGGCAATTCTTTGCTCGCTGCAGCCCAGGAGACTAATGGCCACCTTTGTTTTAAGGGTATTCATGTTCATTTGGTGTCCACCAGGACCACACAGGACCAAGGCCTTTTCTACCAAGTTGCTTTCCAGCAGAATGGCCATCAGCCTGTTCTAGTGTATAGGTTTAATTTTTCACAGTTGCAGGACTTAGTTGAACTTCATGCTGGCCCATTTCTCCAGCTTGCTGAAGTGACTCTGAATCGTAACACAAGCATTTGGTACGTCCATGAGTCCCCCCATTTTTGCAAAGCTCATTTCTGAGAGGATGGCTGTTAGATGGAAGCACAGTATTTCTCTGGAACCTGCAGCATGCTAGAGCCTGCTGTTCCTGCTCTCCTTGAGTTCCCTGTCTCTGTTCCAGTCCTGCCTCATTTCCTGCTCCAGTTATTTTTTGAGTCCCTGCTCTGCTTCTAGAGTAGACCAGTGCCCCAGGCAGCTGGAGTAAGTCCAAACAAAGATCCCATTTTAGATATAATCTCCTGGATTACTTCTGACAAATAACTTCAGCTATCTAGTGTTGTTTGTAGTCTGAAGTTAGTCACACAGAATAACTAGCACTTCTGGATGACAGGAACATTTTTGTTTTGACCGTGGATAATATTCTTGAACAGTCAGAATCTTAAAATAGAATTCCAGTATTTAGTTTCGAACAAAAGGTCTTCTCTTTTGTAAATAAGAAAACTGTTTGGATTTAAGAAATACTCTTGCTCTAAGAATTTATAATTGGTATAAAACATCAATATTAGCACTTAAATTGTGAAAAATTAATTTCAAATCTGACAAAATATCCAACTTAACAAGATCTAATTAGCACAATTATTTCCATATTGAAGACATATGTGTAATGGTGTTGTCAGTCTTTGCATATGAGCAACAAATTCCCTTACCAGTCAACCATAATAAATGTAGTAATGCAGTATTTCCACATAAAAAGTATTTTCCCATAATCTGATGGCAGACGACTTTGAAGCATATATTGCTTTATTTAAATTAACTATGGTATTATTTGATTAAATTGTTTAAGTAATTTCAAATATATTGGCAGGTTCCGTCCCACATTTGTTTAGATTCTATCAAATTTATAAAAACTGTCTGACAGACTTAAGGGGGTTTTTAAGTACTTCAGTACCCTTAACATAGCATTTTAAGAATTCCTCCCATCTGTCCACTTCACAAAAGCACCTTAGTAACCAAGATATGACTTACAAATTCTGACAAAGCCAAGTCCTTGTCATCTTTCAAATCCCCCCTTAAAATTAGGAAGCTGTTGTTATTACAATGGCATCCAGCAGTTGAGAGTGCTATCATCACACTGGAGAGTTACCACCACAGCCTGACATCCAAATCATCACTGTCTCATTACATTCATAAAACTGTGTTCAGCATCACTTCTCTCCTGCTGTTTAAAATGTGAAACCTCTATTGTGGCCTGCAGAGAAGATGTCAGTACCTGTAGTTTGCACTTGTATCTCATCTAACACCATGGACTGTGGTTTGTAGACAACATGGCAATAGGCAAAAAACTGTAGATGAGCACTATGAACAATAAGACACACCAAATATTTCTCACAAGATATGTTCCAAAGCATCTTAACTTCAAATGATTCTTGTTAAATATTGCAAAAATTTAACATATTTAACAACATTGTAAAATATTTAACAAATTTATACAAATTTGTATAGATTTAACAATTTATACAAATATTTCACAATATTGTAAAATACTATCTTTTTTAACAATTAGAGGTAATGAATACCATATACACCACAGTAGAAAATACACCACTGTTATTTGCTATTACAAAATCAGACTTAGGAAAAATGGTTTCCTGTAAAAAAAAACCAGTATGCTCAATAGTCTGTCTTTGCCCAGTAACCCTTCCCCTGTGAGTCCACTCCTTCCCCTGCATTCTCTATATTTTACAACCTTGAGTGCTGCAGGGGTTTTTTGTTTGGTAAGGGTTTTTGTTAATCTGTACATAAATTACTGTTATTTTTATTATCACTGGTTTCATTATTATGAGGCAGTCAGCTATAAGGCACATTAAGGCAGTCAGCTCTGTACACGTGTGTGACATGTGTGTGGTAAAATCTTGAAATCACCAAAACACCAGAGAGAACTACCACAGATGCTTCAAGGGATAACAGTACAATTTTAGATGTTATGTAAGCCAAAGTGACAAACACAATTAGAAAGGCAATCATTACTTTGAGAGTATGTGATTATACAAAAAGAATATCGCGACGTCTGATTCAATCAAATTTTGTTCTTAAATATAAAACAAATTCTTTTGTGTTGCTTCCAAGAAACAATATGCACTATCAGAAAGGATTGCTCTGAAAGGTGTTAGTTTGACAAAATAAGAATGGAAGTGCTTTCTGTATTTGTCTATAAATTGTATATTTGAAATCCAGAATGTGATTTTTTACAGAAAATCAGAAAATAAAATACTGCTATTCTCCTCTACTTTGAGTTGTTTTTCAACTCATTTAATTGAACTTCAACTGAAGCAGTCATGTGGTCTTTAACTGTACTTTCAACAGTCTGAAAGTATTACTGTTAAAAAAATGTTTTGAGTGTCATGTGGCTTTGATGATTTCTCCTAATTCAAGAGAAGTAGTACATAATTTTGTTTCTTATGCATGTTGCACTAGATTTAACAGCCCTCTCAAACAATCTTGAGCCTCTGGGTTTTTTCACTGTATGTATTTTCATCCTCCTGTTATTTGGCAGCAATGACTTAAATCATCCAGAGGAATTCAACTATTTCAAGTAGCTTGAGTGCCACTTTTTTGAATCAGAATTTGTGTGATAAATCCAGGCCAAGTAAGAAATTTGTGTGACTTGAACAATGTTACTCACTAAGAACAGTTGGTCCTTTACTTCACATTCATTCAGCAGGGAATACAGCACTTGTCTGCTTACCTGACCTCTTTCTGATATACTCCCTTGGAAAAGGAGCTTATGAAATGCCAGTAAACCAAATATGTTGTCTAATGTCCCTGTTCTGAAATGGCCTTAGTCCATGAGGTACAAGCATTCCCTGCCAGGTGCATCTGCAACTCCCACTCACATTATCAACAGAGGGCACTTGCCACTTCCACTCCCACATCAGCTGCATCCTATTTAGGAGTCAACACTGCAGTTTCTTATGCTGCTATTTTTAAAATCAGGTTAGATTTGATAGCATTTCAAAATGAATTTTCAAATTCTTTCATAACTTTCCAAGTTCATACATGGTTCTTGTAGCACATACCTTTTAATATTCCCTTTCAAAGACTGCTGAGTTTTGGGATTTTGAGCAAAAGTCTTCTTGTCATTATCTCACATATTTTCATGGACAAAAATGTTACTGCAGTTAAATTTTGTGTTCGTTGTCCCACCAAAGGAAGATCCCTGCCAATACCAGATGAATTCCTAAACTGCATTAGGAAGAACATTGCCAGCTGGTCAAGGCAGGTGGTCCTTCCCCTTTCCTCAGCCCCTCTGAGACCCATCTGTGGTACTATGTTCAGTTCTGGGCTCCCCAGTACAAGCAAGACACCAATATACTGGAATTGCTTCTGTGCAGGTCACCATGCGGATGATTAAGGAACTGGAACCCTTCTACAAGAAGAGGTTGACAGAGCTGGAACTATTCAGCCTGGAGATCAGAAGGCTCTTAACATTACATACAAATATCTGAGGGAGGAGCCGAGTAAAGATGGAACCAGACTCTTCTCCGTGGAGTCCAAGGAAAAGACAAGAAGCAATGGACACAGTGAGGATGTTCACTCTCTTCTCAGTGAAGAATTTTCCCTAATATTCAATATGAACCTTCAAACTGCCATTTGTGGTCCTTGACTGTTTTTACACTCCCTGGCACTACCAACAAGAGCTAAAATTCCTCACCTTGTAGGTTCCCTTTAAGTGTTTGAAGGTTACCAGTATGTCATCCCTGCTCTCCTCTTTAGTCTGCTCTTCGCCAGACTAAACGAGCCCAGTTCCTCCACATTTCCTTCCAGGGAGTATGTGTTGTAAGATCTTCACCACCTTCGTAACCCTCTACTGAATCCCTTCAAGTGCCATCCTGGAAACCCAGTCACTTTTTAAACATTTCAACCCAGCTGAACCAAGCCCATTTTCATTTGGTTAAATTACAGGGAATGGTTTCCACTCTTCCACACCAGTTCCCCCTATGGAGCATCATTTCTGAGTCACCCAAGGGCATGCTAGAGTCATCTTGCTGACAGTAATTGTTACACTTAGCTTACTCAACAAGTTCAGAGCAAGACTGTTAGCATGATTATACGTAAGTCCATGTGTTAGTGAAAGACTGCACCACTTTTCCAGCCAATTGGCAGAAAAGAGCTCCTAGTCTAAAGAGCAGTTGCAGAAGCAGACGAATTATCCTGACCACAGACTTCTTCTCCCTGTATAAACTGTGGTGAAAATGCTATCAAGATTAAAGCACTGTCAGACAACCTTGTCAATGATGCAATTTTTTTTTCCTCCAGAAAATGTAATCTACCTCATGTCCTTTGGCAACATCACATGTGGACTCCGTCCAGACTGTAGAAAGAATAAAACACAGACAGGCTAAGACAGAGTCACCACAATATTCTTATTGTCTGGAAAATACCCTGTCAGACTTCAGCAACCACAGAAACATTATTCTTTCTCCCTCAACTCCTGGAATAGTTAAAGAATACCAACACTCTTAAATGTCTGGAGCTAGCCAAATCTGCACATCTTTAAATTCTTGTCAGTGAGATCATCCCCATTCTGCATGTGCCAAGAGATTGAATCAACTCCTGATTCCTGTGGTGTTTCCTATCTTCAGTCTCACACTTCTTGCAAAGCACTTTGCATAAATATCAGTTCAAAGCTGTGAGCATGCAGTGGTATCATCTAGGTGTAAAGATCTGCAGGACTGCCATGCAGCTTGTAATCACTCCAATATAAGTGGTACTTTGAATGACCCAGAAGTCATGCCTTGAAGTAGCCATGAAAGGAAAGATTTCCCTAGCATTTGAATCTATTTCCACTTTATCAGCAGCCACACAAAATGAGCTTTACATTTTTATTCACAGAAAGATACTTAATAGTACTGAGGATGTAGAGACTAGAGAGGTGATTGGTTGTCCAGAGATATCTAGTAGCATCGCTGCAGAGCAGATTACTAGGTACTTATAGCCAGGTTCACCACTTTGGCTGGCTTTTAATCTCACCTGAGGATGCTTATGCAGAAGCTTAGTTCTTGTGTGTTTCATGAAAATGTTATACCTTCAGCATATTCTATACTTAAGTCAGGGCATCCAAATGCTGAAATCTCTCAGCATCTTGAGCTATCTATAAATGTAGTCCCCTTAACATTAACTTACACCAGGACTTCTGAGGACAGTTTTACCATGGAGTTCATTAGGAACATTACAATGCTTTTAGCCCTTTGGAGTACAAATTCTCCCGTAGCCGGGGTGTAGGAACGGCCTGGCACAATCTTGCCGCAGGCAGTCTTCCCTGCGCTCCCACCGCCAGGCGTCAGCCTGATGATGCTACGCACTGGGAACAGGGAGAAATCCCAAATGGACGGTGCAAAAATACGAGCAGGAAAAAAAATCGAACGACACTTTAACAAAGTGAGAGCATACACAGGTTAGCATCCCTTGCAAAAAAAAAGTAACTAATGGAAAGCATGTGGAAAACAGTCTTTATGAAAGGCACAGAAAAACAAGCTAATGAAGGCAAGTAAAAAAGAATGTTTAGGTTTAGTTTTAACACAGGAGATACAATTATTCTGTCTTCTATTCCTTCTAAGGCAACCTCTTTTCTGCCAGACGTAGCATTCAGCTGGAGTCTATGTCCATTTAACACCTACTGAAAAGGAGGAAAAAAAAATCTAAATCTATTCCCAAGATGCAAAGACATGGAAGGTGGCATCATTTTTGTGAAGAAATCCTGACGAGGATACAATGAATTCTGCGTGAAAACATTTCTGAAATGGGCTGGCCATGTGTTCTGCAAAGTCGGTAAGCCACTAAATGTCAAAATATCCAGTAAAGCAGAGATTTCACAAGATAATGATAGTTCGCGCTATTGTATGACTAAACTTTCAGGAGACAGCTGCCTTTTCAGAATCGCCAGCACAGGAAAAATAAAAAAAAAACAAACGTAACACGGTATCGGGGGGGGAAGAATTAAAGTGAGTACTGCTCGTATGAGAAACAGGAATTAATATTTTGTCAAGCTAGGAGAGTGACACGTTTGGAAGAAAGGAAAGGAGAACGGACTGAAAGGAGACGAGAAAGTTTCCCGGGATCCGCTGGCGAGACGGGGCAGCCCCCGGAGTGTCCGGAACCCCACGCGCGCCCCGGCAGAGGCTGGCGGGGGCGAGGGGCACCCGCGCAGACAGCGCACCTCGGCGCCCCTTCTCCTCCTCCTCCTCCTCCTCCCGTCCGCGGGGCGGGGAGGGCGCAGGTGAATGCGCCCTTTGTCCAGCCGAAGTCCCACCAGACCCACGGCCGGGCGCTCCTTGGGGCAGCCGGTGCCGGAAAGGAGACCCCGCCCTCCAGTGCCCGTCACCGCCGGCTCGGGACAGGGGATGGGACAGCGGCGGGACTCCGCCGGCGCGGAGGGGAACGGGATGGGCGCGGAAGGCGGGGCCGGGAGGGGAGGTGGAGGCTGCGGCAGGGCTCCCCTCCTCAGAGTTCGGCAGGCGCTCCGCCGCTGACCCGGGTCCGCCTTCCCTCCTGAGCCGCCCCGCCGCC
>WEIV01009788.1:40661-61866 GCA_013390005.1 Calyptomena viridis
TTTAAGGTTTTCCAAGACTATATTAGTGTGCTTTGTTATTGGGAAATAATTTTGTGTTAACTGGTAGCAGAGGCCTGTCAATGAGGATGGAGGATGTCCTGAAACTCGTGATAAAATCGCTGGGATTAGCCCTAGGAATAGGGGGAGAGAACAGAAATGTACCTTCATCAGCCCGTGCTTGCTTTTGTGCAGGATATACAAACCTTCCATTAGCTGATGTGGGAAAGGGTTAACAGCCTGACCTTCAGACAGAAGCTCTTGTTGACCCTACTCTGCAACACTTGTCTGAAAGGTTATGCCTAAAGGGAGAGCTGGCTAGCAGGAGGGAAAATCCAAAGAGAAATAATTGGAAAAAAAATACTTCGGAAAAGAATACTTCAGCTTCAGGTGCCTAGTCACCTGGCAGAGAGCAAACCCTCATAGCAGACAGTAGAAGATTATAAGACTTATCCACTGAAAGAACCAGACACAGTACAGTTGTCAAAGTCTGATTCATCCATATAATTTTCCAAAAGGTTTATGTATATAAAAGAACTAGTAGTTAGAAAAACAGTTTAAAGCTAGCAATTCGGCTGTTCAGTAGGAAGGTACATAGAAGAGCTACCTAGTCATTGTCTTAAAGGTAGGAGTAGAAGATCACTCTGTGGTGTGGCACCCTGAGCTTCCAGTGATGTGGTGCCAGTGCCTCTCCTCCTGCAGTGTGCAGTGGTGTGGGACACACCTGGGGAGTCTTTGTTGCAGTGCTTGCAATCCTTGTAGTTATTTTACACTCTTGAACATACTGTCTTTCCTGCTATCCTGGGATTTTCAGAAACATCTTTCAATTTATCCATTCTCTCCCTTTTTTTTTCCTCTGGCATCTGATTTCTTGTAGTTGTTAATAGCTTAGAACCATTTCTGATGGTACTTGCGGGTGATGAGTATTGCCAGGATGCCTTGGAACAGCATGAGTGAAGCTCCAGCTGAGGTTCTTGACAATCTTGAAGGGAGAAGATGCCTCTAAAGCCACAGAGTGACTGTCAGGTAGACCAATCATAAAACCTAAAAAATATTAGTAATAATATATTTGCAGGAGTTTCTTGCATCAGCACGTCTCATGAACTTCCCAAAATCCATAAAAATCTTCTCAACATTTAAATGTTATTTCTGTAAGCTGTTTCAAAATTATTTGTTGTAATTTAAAAACTTTCAGCCTGAATTCATTCATTCATTCCATTGGTAACATGGACATTAGGCTTAAGTATTATTTTTCATCAGTGGTTCTGTTCTGTTGATTCATGCTCTCTCTTAGTCTTTGCTTTATCCAAAAAACAAGCTGAACTTTTATGTTCCCTTTTCAGAGGACAGATTTTTCTTTCTTAAGTTTATTGTACCTTCTCCAGCAAATATGTGGAGGAGAGGGAAGAAAACATTTTGAGGGAAAATAGGCCTCAAAATTCCAGTAAGGCATTTCAAAACCTGTTTTACATCCTGTGTTTGTTTTGCAGGGAATTTCCGCAATGGAGAAGAGAGAAGGTGGTAATCATGCTATTGATCAGAATGCAAGTCAGAACATCATGCCAAGAAGAAATACAGGAAACCTTAACTGCTTGGTAATGTTCCTGAAAAAAAGCTGCTCAAATGTCACATAGAATATTGCAATCTTTGATTTGATTTTGTCCAGAGACAGTGCTCCCATCACACTGGCATATCATCAATAGTTTTAAAGTCTTGTTGCAATATTGATGTGAAGAGATAAAAAGATAAGGAACATCCCATTCAATTTAATCACAGTCCATGATAAAAAATACACAAAGTTTGAGACAGCTAAAAATTACATGAGGGTAGCTGCTAATTGCATTTTACCAGATGAATAAAATTCCATAGAAATAATTTTGGATTTTTATACAGGAATATAAAATTTATCTTTGGAGGAGTCTTCACGATTGCCACATTGCATTCAGTAAGTTTTCCACAACACACAAAAAAGTCCAGAAAAAAATCCACTCCAACATCCTTTGTCTCTGGAACTGCTGATGCACAGAACTAGTTCAGCCTTCTGTTCTAACACAAACTACCTCACAGGCTGCGAAATACTGCAAATTATCTTTTCAAGAAATAAGTATCTGTGGGTAAAACTTGGTTCGGTTTGTATAATTTATACCAACTTCCAGTTCTGCAATGCATAGTCTACACTCTTCTTCACAGACTAGAAAATAAAAGTTACTTGGGCTACACATTCATTGTTACAAATATATACTTTTATCATTAGATAAACACGTAGTGGCTATTCAGCTAATCTAAAGAATCTTCATGAAGACCATATCTTTTAAGTAAGGCACTAAAGGCAGAACAGTCAGACTTGTGGGGGGCTATCTTGTCTCTGATTAGGATTTTGCAGCAAGATAGCAGTGTACATTTTTTATCTTTCTGTTGAAACAAAACCCTTCTTGAAGGGTTCATTGAAGAGGAACATGAGGCTTTCACCTACTTGCATTATTTACAAGTAGTACCCACAGATAATATTTCCTTAAAACAGACAATGCCATTTTGCTTTCTGGACATGTGTCACATCAGCCATTCTAAAACTGAGCCATTGCAGCAGTAGTTCAGTTTTACTTTATATTTCATGGGAATATTAAAGCAGCTACATGTTTATTATCTAACGTTATGAGTTCTCCACCTGTGGTTGGCTCTCTGTTGCATCAAGTGCAATGTCCTGCACACAGATTTTCATTTTGTGTGTATACTGATCATGTACCTTTTCCATGAACTAAAACTGGGATATTTTTTAAATATATTATCTCAGTTTAAACCTGTTTATATTACACTAAAATTTTTATACTAGCTTAGCTTCTTCTAAAGTTAGTGATGATTATGCCAAGATTTGTGAGGTTAGAATCAGGCCATGCCTACTTGGCAGCAGAAAATTCAGCTTTTTAAACTGAAGTGCCTTGGTTTCACAAAGTTTCGCCAAAGTTAAGAGGACACTATAACATTTATGAAGGAGAGGAAGAAAACCACAGGACTTGATGCTGGAGTTGACAGATGTGCAGCTGGTCTAATATGCTGGATCCCAAACATTCCTAATTGCATCCTTATTCCTCCATTTGAATGTCATTAAATTAGCTATGACAGAATGAAGTATTTTATTTTTTTTATTCTGAATTCTGTTACTATACATATTATTTGGGTTACATTATTAATTCTGTAGCTGAAATTTGACACTTGAAATCCCTAACTCATAACATAAGAGGGAGAAATAATGCTTCACATAATGTAATTCTTCCCTTGCAGTGTAGGTAACTTCCTGGAATTAAAATCTATTTTGAAATTCCTGCAGATATTGAAGAATGGAAAATCCGTGTTAAAAGTGACCTGCTCAAGTACTGACTATGCTGTTTGAAATGTTATCTTCACAAGCTACCTTGTCTTTAATAGTGCATATGTTTTTTATCTGGTTTCAGTGCAGTACAGTGTAAATGGCAAATACTGTCATTACTGAAGTTTTTTAATCTTCTCTTGAGCTCATTTGGTATTTGCTTTCTGTCCTTTCCAGAATGTGGATATGCAAGTTACCAATCCACCAGAAGCAGCTGCACTTTTTGATTTACATCAAGCACACCATTTTGGTGAGTTTGAACACTCTTCAGAACAGCACTGCAAGCAGGATCTGTTCCCTAAGTGGCACTTGCCAATGAAGATAGCATCTGTGATCTCATTATTAACATTTATTTACACTGTTGTGAGAGATGTCATATATCCTTTGATAACCAGAAAGGAAAATGTTTTCTATAAAATTCCAATCCTTGTCATAAACAAAGTTTTACCAGTGGTTTCAATTACCCTTTTAGCACTAGTGTATTTACCAGGAATATTAGCTGCTGGTTTCCAGCTGTACTTTGGCACCAAGTATAAAAGGTTTCCCCAGTGGCTGGATAGATGGATGTTATCAAGGAAACAATTTGGACTTCTCAGTTTCTTCTTCGCTACAATGCACGCCTGCTATAGCCTGTGCTATCCAATGAGGAGATCGTACAGATACAAGCTGCTGAACTGGGCATTCCAGCAGGTACGATGGGCATGGAAACGCCAACCCTTCTGTATTCAGAAAATCCTTGCTTTGGTCGTTCAGGCAGATCCAGATGGGGGAAAGCCATTTTTTTTGCCTTGTTTGATTTTGAAGTAGATCCCCAGAGAGCAGTGTTAAGGGATGGAACAGGACCTAGTTGTTAGAGCATGTAATAGAGAGTCAAGAGACATCACAGCTGTGCCAGTGTGTATTAAATAATTTTCTCTGTTTGGGATTTTTTTGTCTCTCTCTAAAACGCACATACACCTGTCTCACGGGAACATTTAAGTCTTTGGCACACTATTAGTGTGAATTATTTTCTGGACCAGTGAAATCTACCAACAAAAACAGCACTGAACACACCGCTCTTAGACATCATCTTTGCCAAGTCAATCAGCCAGCAGTGAAGTAGGGCTAAGCTATATCACAATAATCTGTATTTGCCACAAACTAGGTTTGTGAGCACTGATGGCTTCACAATTGGACTGATGCATACTACCTTGTTAAAAAAGAGAAATTCAGTAATGCATCTTTGTTGTGGGCAATAATTGGCTTGATAAGCTCTAATATCGTCTGTGACTAGAGAGTTCCTAATATTTGCATATCACCTTGAGTGCCATAAGTATTTCAGTATAAGGAATGTTCCAATAAAAGGTATAGACTGCAAATGTACATTTTTATTACCCCCAGAGTCTGATCTAGAGTTTCATTAAAAGCACAATATGATATTAGCAGCTTCTTAAGAATTCTGTAAAAAGTCAAACTACCTGTTGAAAACTTTGAAATCAGCCTTACTGGTAACCTGACTTGAATGGATTACCAGAAATTTCCTTGAGATTCCAGTCTCCAAGATGCAGAAATTACCGTATTTGGAGCGTATTTTGCCATGGTGATAACTAGCAGCATCAAAGGACTGTTGCAAGTAGTAATAAAAATAGGAGAAGCTTTGATATGAGTTTATTAAATACACAAATGTTCCAAGTTGTGTTTTTTACAAAAATAGAGCTAAACAACTACTCTGGCAGTATACCATCATTAAGAATGCCTGCTGAATTAGCTCCCTGCAATAGTGCTGTTAATATGTTTCCTATTGTTATAATCTCCCTGATAAGATATTTAGCCATAGATGGAATTTCTTTTTTGTCAAAGGCAAGATTTATCCTGCTGTGAAGGCAGGTTAACCAGGCCTCAGAGGCAGTCTCTCCTGGGCCAAGACAGCAATGAAGTCTAAATTCTCCCTTGAAGCTCACCTTTGCTCTGCAGATACTATTGGAGACTTTGTCATCACAAATAAAGAGCAGTTACATTCAGAGACATTAAAGCAAACCAAAATACTGTTTCTTGGCTTATTTCCTCAATATTGTGGTGAAAATAGTGAACTTGTGTTTCACACAAAGGGCCAAGTGTACCAGCCTGTAATGTTAAATATGGTGTTCCTTTGGCAGGTCAAACAAAAAAATGAAAATGCCTGGATTGAACACGATGTTTGGAGAATGGAGATTTATGTGTCTCTAGGAATTCTGGGACTTGCTTTGCTGGCCTTGTTGGCAATAACATCAATTCCATCTGTCAGTCACTCTTTGACCTGGAGAGAGTTCCACTATATCCAGGTGCGCACAAATATCTTTACTGCCAATCATTAGCCCCATTTGCAGAACTGTGTGTTATCAGCTAAGACCATTAAGAGTTAAAAATGCCAAACAACCAGCAGAGTTAGTGAAACCAATTTAGAAGTTTGTTCCCTACTCTTTGTTAATTGCTTTGTGAGAAATGTTCTTTTCATTTGCTATTTTGTCAGGAGAACAGGCTGTGGTGTTAAATGTATAAAATGGGAAGAAAAAACAACTCCATCACCATTTAACAAACTCCAAACCACTTTTTTTTCTCCTCTTTCTGACCGGCAGCATTTCCCCTTTGGGACCTTTTCTTAGCTCTAGTGCTGAAGGCATTTCAGTCACTTCATTCATGCTTCTAGGCATATTCTCTTGCCCTGTGTCCTGGTAAATTGGGAGTAGGTGGTACTGAACCAGTCAACACTATTCCCATGTATAATCAAATCCAGCCAGTCTTGAGTTTGCTACAGCTATGCTTGTTTCCTTCACCCAACTCTCTGTTTTGCTCCTAATTCTCCTATATCATATGCAGTAGTAATCAGGGGTTTCTGCTGACATCAGTATGATCACACTAGAGTTAAGCAAGTGTTCAATGAGGCCCATGAACTCCAAAATCTGAAAATTCAATAACCTACTAAGCACCCAGCATTTGAAAATTTGATTTGAATTTTAAAACTAGATCTGAAGTGTCTACAATTAGTAGATTTGATATTCTGCACACTCTATCAAGTCCCTCATGTGTAAGAGAAGTTTTCAGGTGAACGGAGAATATGGATGGGTCAGGAGGGACTTTGCAAATGCATGACTGCTTTCATTATTGAAAAATGATGGTGGAGGAACCTAGAAGAATAATACTACTGTGTTAGACTTATTTTATAAACAAATAACCTTTATACTAAAAAAATTGTTTACTTCACTGGAGGTACAAGATCGTTAAATGACAAGAAACTCAAAATTATTAGTAACTCCAGCATAAAATTTCCTTTACTTCTGAATTTTTAGACAACATAAGGCAAATTTATCACTGTAAGTGAAATGAAAAACTTAAGTTTCTGGCAGTTGTGCAATTGCTTTTGTCATAGTACTAGACTTACTAGAGTTTGTTATTTTAATTTATCTTAAATTTTTTCATTGCATGTAATCAATTAAGCCCTTTATATATCTGCTTTTGAACTCAATAATATATCACAGAAATGAAGTTATTTAGGATGCAGACAACATCTATAAATTGAGATTCTGAGAACTGACCCTTTTTCAGCAGTAGCCTGTAATCTCTTCTCTGTATTAGCTAAGAATCATAGCAATACTTGAAAAATAAGCCTCATCTGTTTTCTTTTACGTTGGTATAGAGAAGCACAGCTGGATTGTTGAATTACAGTTCTTACATTTTAGTTCAAAGCCAATGGTCTCTTTCTTTGTCTTGAGTGTCGTCAGTTGAGGTCCTTCCTGATTTCTGTATTTGCTTAACAGAGTACTTTTTTTGCCAAGTTGGGAAAAATAAATAGCTTACTATTTTCTTTTTTCTTTTCAGAGCAAGATGGGATATTTAGCTCTGCTGCTATGCACTGTTCACGCATTGGTGTTTGCTTGGAATAAGTGGGTTGATGTTAACCAATTTATCTGGTATACACCACCTTCATTTATGATAGCAGTTTTTCTTCCTATTGTAGTTCTGCTTTGTAAATGCATACTGCTTCTCCCGTGCTTTAGGAAAAGGATAAGAAAGATCAGATGTGGTTGGGAAGCTGACACACAAACCAATCAAACCAGCATGACTTCCAGACTGTAGATAAAATGTGGACATTTCCTGTCTATGTATGTAAATATTCTCAAGGCCATGAAATGTACACTCATGAGCTCTGTTTTCACATTTTTCTATAGATGTTTCTTTTTCACTTTTCATTTTGACTTCAGGAGTATGGGATACATGATGCAATTTTTACTTTTTCTAAGACAGAAGATGGAAACATTTATCTTAACACATTAATCTGTTTAGTGTTTTGGTATTTGATCATTTCTTTCTTATGACTCACTACTGTTAGAATCCAAGGGTTTCATTGTCTCAATCCTAATTCTTGTGTAGGCAAAAACAATCATAAATCATTGCTCCAGATGACCACAGAAAGTAAAAAAAATTATTACACCACAGAACCCAGGAACGCTTTGTGCTTCTTACTGCCATGTGTGTTCCTTCTTTAAATCTCTGTTTTATAATGGGACAAAACCTATAGTATTTATCATATCATTCCCCCTTATCACATGTATCCTATGTTACAGTCTGCAGAATGGGGACCTTGGCACATGAGCCAGACAGAAACTGTGTATTCCTGCCAGGTCTTGAACTTAGACAATTGGGCAAGCAGAACTGCAGGGAACTTTACAAGGTAAATATATCCTGAGGCTTGGGCACAGTCTAAAAAGAGTTTTTAAACTCAGATGTCCATCTTATACAGGACTAGGTGTGTCTCTGTTTACTTGAAACGATAAAACATTTCCCATTTTTTATTCCATGAACACATTCCTTTGTTTCTAATCCTGGAAATTTTCCATGCTTTTGACCTAAGCCTGCAGCCCTTGACACGTGCTAAACTTTATTTGCACAAATTATTCCAGTGGGATAACTTGTGTCAGGTAAATGTGTTTTACTGTTTACTCTAGAGCCAACATGATTATGTGACGGGAAGAAAAACATTGAAAATAGACATTTGAATCTTGCCATTGATTTTCTGAGATTTTCATGTAAAATGGCTTCCAAATGCATTTGCTTTTACAGAAATTTTCATAATAACTTTAATAAGCTCATTAAACCTCACTTTCCTTATGTTACATAGGTCTGGCTGAATGTTTTAAATTAATAATTCTCTTGTTAGTATCTATTTTAAAGTATGTTATTCGGTAGTTAATATTTTCACCCAGCATCAGGAATTTCTGCCAGCCTTCCTTCAGGAGATAACTAGGACATGGACTGTTGCTGTCACCTATTGCTGGAAGCATCTGAATGAGAATCGTAATTGGTAATGGCTCTGGTATTAAAACAAACAGGAAAACAATGTGTGCCTAAAACATACATACAACATGGTGCTAATGATTCTGTTGTAATTTTGTGGACTTTTACACTGAACATAAATAACAGACAAATAGCTAGAGGGATATTACATTTTGCATTTTCCTGGTTATTACCATTTGATTGTTGCAACATAAAGTTAGCCTTGTTATTTGCCCATAATGTAGCACTGTGAAAATAACTGGGAACATGGTGGCTTGTATAATGTAGACTGAGTGGCATTGTGTATGAAACTAGTAATGCATGATAGAGGCAAAAGCTCTAAAATACAGGAAGCTAGTCTGCAACATTAACCTAAGAAATTTCTAACAGAACAGGAAAAGTGTGGTTCTCAATGCATTTGCATTTACATTTCTATAAATGAACTAAATCAAATATTTTATGAGTCATAAGCTCTATGCACTTGTTACAGAAGGTTGCATAACTTCATTTATTTCAATTGGCTAGTATGGGCTGAATTCCTAACATAAATTACAGGTGAAAACCAATTTGAAGATCATCACATACTATCCAAACTGACCTTTTACACTCATCATTCAGCTGTGGGCGTTAAGCACACTTCATACTTTTCTCTCTAGCATTGTCCAGGGGCAAACCCATAAGAGTCTTCTACCAGCTGAAAAAAGTCTACAAAAGGTATTCCGAAAATCACACAACATTCCAAACATTTAAACATGTTTTTCCCTACTGATTGTTTCAAGTAGGAGCCAGGTTTTCTTTGTCACATCTAGCCATTTCTCTAGGAACTACCATTGAATGCTTATAGCCAGAATTTGAGACCTCTTATCAAATCTCTTCTCTGCTTTGTNAGTGTTAGATCTATGGTTGGACTCGATGATCTTAAAGGTCTTTTCCAACCTCAATGATTCTATGATTCTATTTTCAAGCTTTTAAGGCATTCAGATACAACAGTGAGGGAGGAGGGTCATGTGAGGTCTATGAAGGGCTACAGAAGAAAATGCTACTGATGGTATTTAATTTCTCCCTTTGTAATGATTTAGTTCATGATTTAGGCATGATTTAGTTCAACGCTAATTAAACTAAATGCAAATGTACCTTTTAATTTACATTTATGTACCTATTTCAAAATTCAGTGTTTTAATATGCCTATATACTACTATAATACATTAAATCAATGTATGTGCACATTTTAGGCATTTATTTGTATAACACTAATACTTTTATAAAACTGCGTCAATAAATGCTTCAATGTATCCTGTATCTGCCATTGTGTCACATGAATCCACCGTATAAGGTTAAAAAGGCTGGAAAAGCTGTGATATGAACAATAAAAATTGCTTCAGTCAAGGGGAACCATTCTCTCCCTGCTGGTGAGGAGCCTGGAGCCTCTGAAGAAAAGAGGACAACAATGTGAAAAGCAAAATGGACACTTCTATAGTGAAAGTACATTTTTCCTCACAGATCCTTTAACTGACTGACTATATTCCAGCATTCAGTGGAGATTTTGGGAGAAGGAAGAGAAAGCTGAGCTAGTTGTAGAGCATTTTGGAAGGAGATCTATGACCCCTAGAAACACTGATCAAAGACCAGGAAAAGCTCAAGAATAGGAAAGGCATATAGAGGCATATTTGGGGATAAGAATCTACCACTCTAGTGGAAGTGGTTTTGCAATGCCTCTACAAGGCTTGCAAAGTACTATTTTCAGTTGTTACATGTCTCCAATATATTTAAGTTAGAGACAGAATTGAAACTCTGGAGATAAAAATAGTTGAAGGGGCTTGAGGAATTTTATGCCAAGTTCACCTGGGGTAGTCATATCCAGAATACTATTCCCAAGAAGTGATACCAACAATCAGTGCTCAGGAAGTTAGAGCCAGGGTGTGCTGGCTATGGTTTAATCCAAATTCCTGCTGACAGCAACATTTACTGTAAGCAGTCCCTCCCTTTGGCCATCTTCTCTGTTCTCTCAGTTCTGCAAGTCTTTAAGGATGTGAAGTTTGTCAAACCAGGGCATTGGATCCAGTTGAAAAGTAATGCAGAAAAGAGTGATTCAGCCAGATCCATTCGTGGGCCTGATTCACCTGACAGTTGTGGACATATGTCAGCAGGAAGGATGGGAGGAGGAGTGGTGTAAAGAGGCAGCATAACTTAAATCAGCTTTAAATGCATGGTTCTAAGTGCTCCTAAAAGTCAAAACTTAAGTTACTTCATCCAATTTCAGTAGCAAGAATATTTAATTGCTTCACTTATTTGTCATGTTCTTAGTTTTCCATGAATCAGTGGGCAAAAATGTGTTCTAGAAATTGTCATCAAAAACCATATAAAACTGACTGACCTCTACATGAGTGTGGGCTGCATGGTTTCATTTGTAGAGAGGATCTCACGTCTCCATATTTTCTCCTGTATCCTTGGTTTCTAGCATTTGATAATATAAAATGCTACCTTAACCATTTTTGAAATGCAAACTACGTTCTTTTAAGCTGATTTTCTTTAAATGGCATTAAATGAATAATTTTAAAGAACAGAAAGACCAGTTTTTGAAAACATGCTGAATCAACCCTTGGAGAATGTAATCTGCTGTAGTCACTGTGTCTGGCAATGGTTGATCATTGCCACAGATTTTTTTCAGTAGTGACAGGATTTCTTGATTCTGTCAGCATGCACTGTTGTTGATGGCAAAATTATTTCTTTTGGTGAGACCTTGGACTCCTTAAAACAAGTCTCATTGAATTCAGTTGCATCAGGGTTCAATTTTTGCATCGTTTGAACTTTTCTGTAGATTGAGTGTAACATTTGAATGGGTGTAGTGGGACTAATTTATTAAGTAGGCATCACATTTCAGAGATTTTCAAATGAAAATATATAAAACCAATCTCTAAAAACAAACTCTATAAACATATGAAAAAAGACAACAGCTACTTCCAATAAAGATGATGCAGCAGAAATACAGGTGTTTTGTCTTGTTTCTTTTTATGTATATTTCATCTTCATAGCATGAAAGTATATTGCTGAGATAAATATGCAATGCCTTTGACCTAGTTAAAGATGTGTAGTCTCTGTGGGACTGGTAGAATACTACCACTGCTACTGATAGAAGTATTTGGTCCTTAAATTTTGTCTTTTGGGCTCACTATTAAAAAAAAAGTGAGACAAATACAGGGTTTTTTTGAACTTGACAGTCAAATTTGTAGTTTGTAGTCAAGTGTAGTCTTTATATACATGCTTACACTGTAGTTGAATGTACTCTACTTAAAAAAGAATTTTCCATATGAATTTCTCCATTACTTGGAATGCTGAGAAGTATCTTATTGCTGGACTTAAGGAATGGCCACATAACCCATCTCTATTTCTCTGCCTTTTTTTTTTCCAGCCATGTGAAATGGCATTTCTCTCTTGCCTGTACATGTGCATGTACCAGAATAACTTTTGAACAGTGCATCTCATTCATTCAAAAATATTCTAAGTGTTCTAACAGGAAATTCTTAAAAAGAAAATAAACAAGAAGTGGGAATTGGAAAAAACCGACATCTCTGCAACAGTTTAGCAGTCTAACAATTGTTTGATATCACTCATTATTAAAATAATGACTGTTTTCCCTTGTTCCTTCTAATTTGCAATCAACTTAGTACATTCACAAGGATATGAACATCCTAAATTATTTAATCACAGATAATTAATGACAGTAGGGTCTTCTGAGGCAAAGACAGGCTGGAACTATGAAGCTATGCAAAGAGGCATCAAATGGAACTGGAAGGAACAGGACTATCAGAGATCTGGAAAAAAAAGGAAAGGAGAGCACTCAGATTTTCTTGGGAAAAAGTAAAGGAGCCAATAGATGTTAAAGGGGGAAAACGAGGAGGTGGAGGATATTGAGTGAGATGAACGAACATCATCAAGTTAGTAGAGAACAGAAATCCTTAAGAAAATGGGTAAAACTGAAAACAACTGAATGACAACAGATGTAAGAGTGAAAACACTGAAGTGAAGCCTTGAAACAGAGTGGATGAAAGGGTTAGTTCTCCACATGGAGCTGGGGAATGGAATGAACAAAGAACTTGGGTGTGTGCAGAGTTTGACCTGCAGAACCTATTACGCTGCAACCTCCTCCAACCCTAAAATACCATTTGAGGTATTTCTGGGGCAATCTGTTCAAAATCCATTAGTATGTATGAACATCAGCAAGGTTATGAGTGGTTTAGTGACTTGAATGAATTATTCTTTGAGATGCAGCCCTACAATTTTGTTACAGATGAAGAACATACTGTTTCTGAAGCTTGGGAAACAAGTCATAGATATTGCTCCACTTTTCATAACCTATATATAAACCGAGTTATTTTCAAATAACGGCAGACACTGCTGTTTTACTTCCTGGTAAAATCTACATCATGTGCTAAATGAAGAAAAATGTTTATGTAAGACACAATGAAGCTAACACACCCTTAAATGTTATGCAAAAGAAGGAACCAACTGAAACCAGAATTGGATGGTGTGTTACACTATATTCAGAAAGGTAATTCCTAAGAACTTCTGTTTTATCCTTTTTCTGGTATCACTATTCTACTGCAAATATTTAATCTTCACCATTTAGTTCTTGCAGAGGCAGAATTCCCAGTGAAATCAATGGGACTTTTACTTAGCTATTCAGAGGCAGATTTGTCCCTGCAGTCACATAAATACTTCAGATCTGCTTTCTCCTTGACACAATTACCAATAAATTGTTCACTTTCTCCAGTGTTTGAGATGGACTCTATTCTACCATGAAACTTCTATCAAGACAGTCTTATCAAGAGAACAGCGATAAAATTTATTACCATTTCTCTATTACCAGAACCTGGCCTGGAGCACTGCATATCACAACACAGCAGCTGAGCCATGAAATGTCCTCCTCACCAACTCCCCAGCTTTATTCAACCCTGTGTTAATATCATTGCATAGTTGTTTGTAAGTACCTTCCTGAAAACTTCCATATAATTGAGTTCTTACACCTTTCTGACCCCAGGATGCTAAAGGAATAAGGGAAAATTGGTGGAAAATGCCAATGGCAAAAAGAAAAACAAAGTACATGGGGCAAGTGGGAATGAGATACACTTAGATCCTAAAATTAGGTAAGGGTGGGTGAATGAAGCAGGTGGAAACTCTGAGCCTACAGAAAGCTTGGGAGATGAAAGGATGGGTATCATGTATTGACAAGCCCTTTTCGTGCTCCTTTCCCTCTGTTTTCACATTCCAACCTGATCCACTTTCCCCACCTTTGGTCCTTTCCCTAAACATCCAACAGTAGTCTTCCATGTTCTTACAATCCTCTTAAAATAGCCGATAATAATTTTCAGACAATTATTTTCCCCTTCCATACCATAGCAAGTCCCACATCCCTTTAGAAAAACACCTTTTCAGTTCACATTACATTTCAGGGAAAACAGTTTCTTCCTTTGATCACTTTGGTGGATTTCACTCCAGGGACAATGATCTGGTCATTCCCCTTGGGTGGTCTTGGCAGTAGGCAATTTGTGTCATTTTCATTGATTAGCTTGCTGGGGTTCCCTTGTCTGTTATTGCTCCTCTGACCCTTGTTGGGTCTTAGTGTTTGCCACAATTAGCCTTTGCTCATTTACTCCAACGATACAGAGAAGAGCTGCTCAGATAATCAGGGCGTGGAGCAGCTGCTTTCCAGGAAGAGACTAAAAAGGTGGAAGTTCTTCAAGTGAGAGGGGAGAAGGTGGAAGGGGATAAAATCAAGGTTTACAAAATATTGAAGAAAGTGTCCAAGATAAGCACAGAATTGTTATTCAACAAATCCACGTTACCAGGAATAGAGAGGATTCAATTGAACTAGTAGGAGATCAGTTTACAACTAATTAAAAAAGTGCATCTTTCTGCAGTGGACACAGAAATTCTGGAGCTTGTTGCCACAAAAGGCTGTGGAGACAAACAGCATCAGCAAATTCAAAAGGAGGCTGGACAAATGCAGAAACAACAGCCCCTAAAGCAATACCAAAAGGGCTTTGCAGGCACATACTCTATGACATCACTGAGGTAAATATGGATTTGGGAGGAGAGTATGAGATACATGGCCAGGCTTGCACACTGTCCTTAAACAGCATTTTTTTTGCTGGTCTTGAATATCTGTTAGTGGATTAAACACTAACTTGGTCTGACCAAGTATGGTATTTCTTATGTTCCCTTACATCAAGAGGAAATCTCTCAGACTAATACACTCCTCCAAGTTTTATGGCTGGAAAACTAAAACGTTGGGAATGACAACTTAAATTCTAAATAAAAAGCTATTGCCTTGATATTGAAAAAATTGCTTAACTCTAAGGCTCTGTAGCAACTCATTGGTCTCAGTTCATATCTATTGAATTACCTACATAAATCTTCACAGGACTGGGAACAGAATTAGTGTTACATTGCTCTTTAAAGAGAAAAATTTTACTTTCACAGTGGAAAGTTGCTGTTGAATTATCATGGTTACCTTTTTGTTTGTCAGGGAATATTTTACCCAGCTGGCACAATCCCGTGTAGTGAAACAAAATGTTCATAATCAACTAACAGAAGACCTAATCACGAGGTCCATGTAATAAGGAGATTACAAGTATTTTACATGTTAAATGACATATTTATAAGCTTTTGCCACCATGATGTAACATACCTATACAGTGTAGTACCTGCACCAGTACAGGCTGTTGACGTGTTGGAAAATAGCTCTGCAGAAAAGGACCTGGGTGTCCTGGTAGACAACAAAGCTGTTCATGAGCCAGCAGTGTGCCCTGTGGTCAGGAAGGCCAGTGGTATCCTGGGGTGCATTAGGAAGAGGCCAGCAGGTCGAGGGAGGTGATCCTGCTGTTCTACTCAGGCCTAATGGGGCCATATCTGCAAAGCTGTGTCCAGTTCTGGGATCCTCAGTACAAGAGAGACATGGAGCTCCTGGAGCAGGTCCAGTGGAGGACAACAAAGATGATTAAGGGATAGGAGCATCTTTCTTATGAGGAAAGGCTGAGGGAGCTGGGCCTGTTCAGCCTCGAGAAGATACAACTGAGATGGGACCTCACCAATGTCTATAAGTATCTGAAGGGAGGGTGTTAAGAGGATGGAGCCAGGCTCTTGTTGGTGGTGCCAAGCATAATAGGACAGCAGGCAATAGGCAGAAAACTGATGCACAGGAAGTTCCACCTGAATATGAGAAAGAACGTTACAGTGCAGGTGACCAAGCACCGGAATAGATTGTCCAGAGAGATTGTGGAGGTTTCCTCACTGGAGATATTTGAGAACTGGATGGAATTTTGTGCAACGTGCTCTGGGATAACCCTGCTTGAACAAGGAGGTTGGACCAGATCACTCACTGTGATCTCTTCCAACCTGACACATTGTATGATTCTGTGATCTTGATTAATTTTCATTTCACTTCTGCTCTCAAGAAAAACCTGTGGTCTGCAGCTTTGTGAAGGAAATTTGAATTCAAAGAGCTAAAATCCTACTAGGAAAACGCACTAGACTTAGGCTGTCAAATTATGGTCAAACCACAATCCAGGCTGTGCTTCCCTCAGCTACTTTAATGCTCAGGCATGTATTATGTCTTTTGAACATGTTTTTCAGTTTTGTAATATCCATACTTCACTAGGAAGGAAGTTCTGTTCTTGGTTAAGAAGTCAACTGATTGAAAGCTTTACTCTGAATGCAACTGTTTGCATTATAAAAATAATCTATTTTTCCCATGGCTTCAAGTCCAACAATTATTGCAGGCACAAGATGACACTTCTAGAATCTACTGTCTCACTTTGTACATGCCTTCTAAGATGAGTAGCCACAAACCAAGAAGAAAATTTTTGACCTTCCATTACTTACATCACAAAGCAACTGTTGTTTCAGGGAGAAGTGGAAAGGTCATACATGACTTTGTTCTCCACATGAAGCCAAGAACAAAGGTTCTGAAACCCCTCAGCATAGCATCAACAATAGCTATGGAAAACCATAGTCAGAGAAAGTTAGGAAAGGTTTCTTTCCTTCAGCTTCTTTCTGGTGAATAAAGTTAATCTGATAAATCATAAAATCAGAAACAATACTCACTGTTTTTCTACTTGTACTGCCTTAGAAATGGAAGTGTCAGTCTGTTTTGGGTTTTTTTGTTGGTTTGTTTTTTGGGTTTTTTTTTTGGGGGGGGGTGAGTGGAGAACGGAGGTTGGAGCAAACCTCTACTTTTGATGAATCACCCTTAATTTGTAATTTCTCTCGTGAAGGAGATACTTTGTCTTGTTTCCCATGACTTGCCAGTATTTCTCAACTATAGCTTATTAAATGTGCTCTATAAAGGCTTTTCTTCTCTTTCCTTCAGTCTTTCTTTTTTTTCTCTATTCCTTAACTTTTTCTTTGCTACCTTTTCTCTTCTCTCCTCTTCTCTGTACTTTTCTCCTCCCCACTCCTCTCTTCTCCTCAAAAGAATATCTAAGTGTTTTTATTTTTCCACTTCAGTTTGTGCTCCTTTCCTTGCTTTTGGCTACTGAAATTCAGATCCTACAGGGTCTGAAAGAAGTAGTGATGCTCAGAGAGCTAGCAAAAAGAGGACAACACAAACTGATGAAATTCAAAGAAGAAGAGATTTTAGTTGAGGTATTTACCATTTATTTTTGTTCAATCAGTAATGCAATTTAATTAAGGTGGTGGCATTTTTTTTAATAGTATCCTTATTTAAACAAACAAACAAAAATTCAAGTAAACAATTACATCAGATCTCTCACATCCATTTTGTCCTTATAAAGAGTGGGTAAGAGGTGTAGTAAGTTTTATTTTTAGAGTAATTGCAGGCTGCCATAAGAAAAATTAGCTGGTCTGAATGTTCCTGGCTGGGAAACACTGTATTTTTCTGCTAAGTTACGAAATTAGCTGTGTTGAGGGTAGCATGCCAAAAACTATTGTATTTGGATTTGTTGCCCTGACAGGAAGCAAAATTTTTTGTGTTTGTTTTCACTCTCTTGCCATGGGGAAATCCCCAGGGCTTTGCTTTCCCATTGCCATTAGGAAGAACCAGAATATCTGTTCTATTTGCCAATTGGAAAATTCTTTGTTATGTTCCATCCCTTAAAGGAAGAAATAATAATGCTGCCCTGGATTTTGCTAAAAAAAAGAATACCACCTGCTAAGAGAAAATAATCTCCTTTTTTAACAGATTGTTTAAGATACCCATTTAACAGGATATCTGAGAAACATGCTGACCATAGATCTTGGTATATAATTTGAGAGAAATGTAACTATCCAATTTCATCCTTTAACTAAAGAGACATGTTCCAATTCTGCTGAAAGTTTAAGTATATAAAAGGTACTTATATACCCTTGCTCTCATGCTGATCTCCATGCAAAACAGGGCCCTCTATGCTTTTCCTGCTTGAATAGATCAGTTACACAATAATGAAAGAGAAGCTGTTGCTGGTTTACTCTCGATTTCAAACAAGAATTTTCAAACTGCAAAACCTCAAAAACATGCAAGGAAAACATAGGAACAAGTTAAATCCATTAAAATGTCTTGATTTTAATTTCTGAATGTACTAGATACCAAGTTAGTGGTGTCTGTTCAAGATGCTGGTAAATGACAATGACTCAAAAGTTCCTTCATTTACTCCTGTGCCAAAGGCTAAAGCCAGATAGGTTTGCACAAAGGAAAAGAGAAACAACTGAACAAGAAATTAACAATGTAGGTGAGAAATGACACTGAATGACACACATGGGAATGCCGGTAGGTTAGGAATGAAGGACCAGAGTTGGAGCTGGCATATCCTGCATAGTGCAGGCTGGAAGACAGAACCTGTGATGCTTTCCCATGAAAAAGTAACTAGTGAGCACTCATAGGCCAAACAGCTGCACAAGAAACAGGTAACAAATCAAAGGTCATTACCCATACACTATCTGTGTAAGAAAAAAACTCCCTCCTTGTTAAAAAATTAACACGGATCTAATGCATCATCTCCTAAAGGTCTGAGTCTTCTTTTCAAGACTTTATGCTGCAGTGATAATATTTAAAAATCCTGCAGAAAACCAAAGACAAACATTCAGATTTACAGCCTTCTTATTAAGAATTTAATTCAAATAAATTAAGAATTATAAGATTGTGACTACTCTGATTATGTATGATGCATTATCATTTTGTGGTGAAAGGATTAGTCTCATGACTAAATATGCCATGTTAATGGGCATGTTAATGCAAGAAGAGTCACGTGAAGTAGCATATAAGGAGAATCAGTCACAAATAATGCAGAGAAGATCACTCTTTTTTTTTTTTTGATCCATTTGTTGATTGGACTAAAATTTTTGAGCTTATACTATTTTAGCTATATTGGCTACTGAAAAACAAGCCTAGGATGATGACCTTTGAATCAATAGCAAAGAAAAGGAGAGTATTAGAACAAGAAACTGAAGAGTTGACATGCTTGTTCTCACCTTGGAAAAGGCCAGTTCATCTCTGAATAGTCTACAAATGGATTCTCATTTTTGTTTTTTTCTGTGGAGTATCAACTTCAGTGTCTGGGAGCTGAAAATGCAGTTTGGAAAATTAGGCAATAGAATTTATGTGTACCCATTCACCAAATTTAAAAATACTTTAGAAATATATGTTTTCAATTTCAAGAAAATTACTTATTTAATAATTGGGAAGGGGGAGAACGGCTTCTGAATTACAACAGAAAAGCATCTCAGTCCTCTTTTCAAATTCTACAGCATGGTTGTCATGATTATATACTGAAACAAATGTTTGATTGATTCTATGGTTCAGTCTGCTGAAGTCCTCAGTTAATGCACTACAGAAACAAGTCAGCATGCACACATAAAGGATGAAAACAGTTATGTTCAGTGTTGCGGTGTGATCATATGGCTTCTTTCCAATCATCTGTGCATATGTCAGGTTTTTTGCTGCAACGTGAAAAACATACATCTTCACGTGGGCTGGTCAGTTTTAAATACATTAAATACAAAGGGTTGAGGGTTTATACATTATCATATATGCAACATTTCTTAATGAAAGATAGAATTTATTTGGTAAATCAAAAAATGTTAAAATCGAAAGCTATGCCTTTTGAGGAAAAAGCTCCATTTGTCTTCAACCGGAAATTTCCTTGTCAAACAACACAAAACTCAGATCTTGGGGCTAACTTTGCTTTTATATGGCTGAACTCTGTATTTCTCATTTTGTGTAACACTGAAATTAGAGCACGACTCCCACCTCCAGAATACACTGGTCACACAGCAAAAATGAGGAGTGACCTCCCCACTCTCCACATTCAGGAAGGGTGATCTGGGCTGCCAGACACCCAACATCCCCTCAGAAATTACAGGGGTGGTGAAAGGAACAGGTTGCCCAGAGAGGTGGTGGATGCCCCGTCATTAGAAACATTCAGGTTGGACGCTCTAAACAATCAGATCTAATGGAAGATATTCATGCTCATTTTGTCCCTTCCAACCCAGCCGTTCTGGGACATGGGACGGTATGATTCCTCACCCGCAGCCCTGGAGCTGGCACGGCTTGCAGCAGCACCCTTCTGCCAGGAGAGAATAAGGAAAGGAGGCTGGTGGCAGGTTCCCATTGAAGAATCACCTGTATCAGGGCAGCCGAGGCAGGGCCCGGGAGGTGTGTTTTGCCCTCCGGGCCATGTGTTCACCTGAGGACCGGACAAGTGCCCGCGCTGTGTCAGCGGGACCCCGGGCCCGGCTCTGGGCGGGTCGCGCAGCTCGGAGAAGTTGGGGCCGGAGCAGCGGCGATCCCGGGCTGAGGGCACTGCGAGGCCGGGCACGCCTCTCTCCGCACACCTCGCTGACCCCCGGTGCTATCACAGAATCAAAAAATCACGGAATCGTTAGGGATGCAAGGAACCGCTGGAGTCCAAACCCCCTGCCAAGGCAGGGTCACCCAGAGCAGGTGACACAGGAATGTGTCCAGGTGTGCTGTGTAAGTCTGCAGAGAGGGACACTCCATGACCTCCCTGGGCAGCCACTTCAGTGCTCTGACACTTCCTTATGTTGAGGTGAAACTTCTTGTGTTTTAACTTATGTCCATTGCTCCTCGTCCTATCGCTGGGCACCACCGAAAAGACTCTGCCACCATCCTCCCGGCACCCATCTTTGAGATATTTAAATGTACTAACGAGATCCCCTCTCAGTCTTCTCTTCTCTAAACAGGCCCAGCTCCTGCAGTCCCTCCTCATGAGAGTGATGCTCCAGACCCCTCATCATCTTTGTCGCTCTCTGCTGGACCTTCTCCAGCAGCTGCTTGTCTTTGTTGTACTGAGGGACCCAGAACTGGACACAGCACTCCAGACATGGCCTCACTAAAGCCGTGTAGAGGGGGAGGATCACCTTCCTCAACCTGCTGGCCACACTCTTCCCGATGCACCCGGGAGGCCCCTGGCCCTCCTGCCGGCCCACGGTAACTGCTCACACACCAAGAGCCCCAGCTCCATCCCGGCCGCCGGGCCGGGGGTGGCGGAGCGGCCGCAGGGGGCGGGTCGCAGCGCCAGAAAAGGCACCGCCTTCCCGCCC
>WEIV01009788.1:61974-83469 GCA_013390005.1 Calyptomena viridis
CCCGCCAGCCCCGCGCCTCGGCCCGCGCCCCGTAAGTGCCCGCCCGAGCGGGGCGTCACACAGGCAGTGTCTGTCCGGCTTGCCTTGGTTCGGTTTTCTCCTCCAACAGTTATGTTTCCAAGAGCAGTCTTGCACGAATGTCAGCGTCTGGCTGACATAGGTCCGTGGTGTTCTCTTAGCATATCTAAGAGCAAATGTCTAACTTTTGTAACTTACATTATTTTTTGGAACTCTGAAGTCATATATTTTGTAAAAGGTTGATTTTGTTGCAGTCTGTTCCTGAACAACCCACCTCAGCTACTTGTCATCTGCTTCCTATCTACTTACAAATTGATTGCTCCGTAACTTGATGTAAAATCTGCTCAGGGGCTGAAGTTAGGCTAACAAGTCTTTGCTTCCTGAGTCCTCCTCCTTCGTTCTTGTGGAATGTGCTGGTCTGCCTATCTTGCCCTCTCTTCAGTTCTCAAGATGTCACTTTGATCAGCATTTTAAGCATCGAGAGTTGGTTTCATAAGTGTCTCCTGACTTTAAAGTCTTTATCTTATCTTTAACTTTATCCTTTACTTTTAACTTACCTTCTTCCACTTTGACCTCACCTTCCGTCTCTCTGTAAAAGGAATTTTTTTAAATATCTATTCACAGTTAACTTTTCTGCTGAGGTCTGAAATAAAAAAGATATTTAACACTTTGTCCTATGTTGTATCACTTATAATTTGTTTCCTTTTCTTCTGAAGTTATAAACTTTGCCTTCTCTCTTCTGGTTTTTATTGCATTTATGGAACCTCTACTTGTTACCATTTATGTTCTTCATTAGTTACAACTCACTGCTGTGCCATTATTGTTTTGATTTTATTCCTACACAATAGCAATGTCTCTTTATTTCTTTATAGTGTTCCTTAGCCATGCACACAACCCCCTTTTTAATTTTTGTGGTTTTCAGATCATTAAAGCTTTTCTGTTGCAGTTAAAACAGACTCATATGCTCTTTCCTCTGAATTGCTATTGTGTATTTAATATAGTCCCTTTCAGTAACTGCCAACTCTCTACTCTCTTCCATCTCATGGGTTATTTGCCTAAGAGTCGTGTCAGTCCTGGGTTTTTTTTATGAAGTCTGTTAGATTTATTCTGTTACTCACACAGTATTTTCCTTAGAACGGGAAGTGAGACACTTTGGCTAGTGGGCCAAATGCAGCTCACCAGAGCAGTTCAGCATGTCCAAATCCTACGTGCACACTCTCCTAAGGATTCTTTGGACTAAAACTGAAGGTAGACTGCAACATGGTTAAATGGTACTGGTAGCCCATTTCCTCATGGATGTTCCCTTTCAATCCCAAAGTTCAGCAGCACATTCACATCACATGGCATGAACAGAAGTGGGCCTCTGTAATCTCATGGTGAAAGCATACGTGTTCTGTCATATCCACTTATATCTCTTATCTGATCAAAATAGCTGTTCTCATTATATTCCTGCATGTGAACCCATCACTGTACAGGAAATACTGGTTGTTTGGTCATGTGTTAGATACATTGCAGGTCATGTGTTAAGAAAGATTTTTATGCACGCACGGAAAAAAGCCTTGATTTCTATGTGGTCTGTCTCTGCCAGAAAGGTTCACTGTTAGAATCTTTTCTTGGAATACTGACTTCGTGGTCACTTTCACATACTGCTTTCTGTCCTTGGCATCTGAGTCCCATTTCAGTGAGTTCTTCCCTCGTAGTTAAGCCTGAAATGAGAAGTGCCCGTTCTTCCAGTAGCTTCCTCCAATTCCTGAAACACAGAGTTACTTTTAATTGTGGGAGGTTGTTCACCACACGTGCTGTATTCCTAGCCAATGGCTGGGTAAGGTACCCCACTGATGATTAGTTTCCATTATGTCAGCTCTTGGATGGTGGCTCAGGAAGAGGTTCATTTGGTTCCTCCTCTCTATGTGGTCTGTTGTTGATTGCTCCTAAGACAGCAACTGTGAGGATTCTCTTTGCTCCTTGTTAGCCTCCTTTCCTCACTGCTTCCTTAATTTGCAGAATTCATTCCTGTTCTAGAGTTGTATTGGGTTTGCCTGGAAAAGCTTTGCTAGTGGGAGCAGGAGGAGTGCTTTAGAGGTGGCTTCTGTGACAGGCTGCTAGAATCTTACCCTGTGTCTGGTGGGGTCAGTGCCAGCTGGGTCTGGGAGGGACCAGCAACTGGCCAGGGCTGAGCCCATCAGCAATGGTGGTAGCACCTCTGGGAGTTGTTTTGGTTGTTAATGGGTTTGTTACAGCTTTATTACAGTTCTGTGACTGCTTCTCTCCAAAGATAAAGCAGTATTTCTTTTATTTTTCAGTGAACCTTAACCTCTGTTCTTCTTCAAAGTGTCTTTACTGCACTGAATTTGAGTCCTAAAACTATCTACTCTTATTATTGCATGAAGTCTGTCTCTTCTGCTGTTAGCTTTTTGTGGAATGCTGTCCCATGTGTTTGTCTTCAGGACTTATCTTACTTGCTTGGTCAGAAAATTCTGTTAAGCATATTTGTGACCCATGGCCCTGAATCCTTCACCCTTGCATCCACAGTTAATCCTTATACATGCCTGTCCAGACCTAGCAGTCTGACCTAGAAATGTCATTAGCGATCTCACAGCTAGGCCTTGATAAATTTCCCTTGTTGTCTTTGCCATTGGATCCATGTGGACAGCCCACTTCCCAGGCTGACAGCTGCATGTCTGACATGGTGGTAGCTGTGACACTTGCAGCTTTGAGACTTTTGCTTCCCTTCCTTTCTGACCAATAGGGGATATCACAATAACAACCGACTTCCATGAACTCACTCTGCCAATCACAGGCCAGCTTTTTTTTTTTTCTAGTATTTTCCATAATTATTCGGTTTTACTTAAATGTTTCTTCTCATTTTTCTGTTGACTGGTAGTTTCAGGTAGTTTCTTGTGGTCCAATATCCCAAGGCAGTGGAATGTAGAGAAAAGGAGAAGATGGAAAAAAATATGATTTACTAATGGAACTATATTATTGAAGTGCTTGAAGTGTTTTGTGTGTCTTATTTCTCCTTCTATTGCAAGACAAAATTGATGAGCATATACTTTATTAAGAAGAAAATAACAATTTGAAACTTGAAACCAAAGATTTTGTTTTCAGAGGTGTTTATGGATTCTGGTGTCCCATAATTGTATGATGCTGCATTTTTCCTTCTATTGTTTTCTCTTTTTTCTTCTCTTTTTTTTTTTTCCCCAGAAGAAGTCATTGTAGGTTTGGTGTGTTGGAAGTATGGAATCAATCTCTATGATGGGGAGTCCCAAGAACATCAATGAAACTTTTCTACCAAATGTTGCCAATGGCATCAAGGATGCCAGTAAGGTCACAGTTGGCATCATTGGAAGTGGAGACTTCGCTAAGTCATTGACAATTAGACTTATCAGATGTGGGTACCACGTGGTCGTAGGAAGCAGAAACCCTAAATATGCTGCTGAGTTCTTTCCCCATGTGGTTGATGTGACTCACCATGAAGATGCAGTAGCAAAAACAAACATAATTTTTGTAGCCATACACAGAGAACATTACACCTCTTTGTGGGACCTCAAACATTTACTTGCTGGTAAAATTCTGATTGATGTCAGCAATAATACAAGAGTAGACCAATATCCAGACTCCAATGCAGAGTATTTGGCATCACTTTTTCCTGATTCCCTGATTGTCAAAGGATTCAATGTCATTTCAGCTTGGTCACTGCAGTTAGGTCCGAAGGATGCCAGCAGACAGGTAAGTGTTATTATTTGTATGCATTTAAGTTGTTTGTAAGAAGAAAATGGCAGGAACTGAATGTAAACAGCCAGAACTCATGGGATTCATTCTGCATAACAAAAATGCTAGACCTTTAGCTTATGTTTTAGTGGCCAATAAAGCTTGCAGAGTCTAGTTCACTCCATGGTAAGACGTACAGAAAAAGTGATCCAGATTTTTCCTTGGGTTGCCTATTTATTGCCAAAGATTGCAGAGGAAATGTGGATACCAGCTTAGAGTAGACAGATAACCTTTAGATGACTACAGACAGAGGAGAGGAGTTGGGTCTTAACGTTTTCCATAGGAAATATGTTCATGTCTATCCATATGCTTTATACAAAGGTAGAGCCAGTCTTTCCCAGTCTATTTTAGTTTCCGTATTGGGGTGAATTATTGAAAGAGATGTACAGGAGTCTGAGGTCCTGATCCCAGGGCTCAGGAGTCAGCTGTTCTAAAAATGCTTGCTTCAAATAGCAGCAAAGTGATTGAAAGAAATTATCTAGCTTTTAGAATGCCCCAAAATCATAAATATGAGGAAACAGAAGGAGGCACATATGTTTCTAAAATTAAGTTGATCCAGGACTGCTTGGGAACACGTTCAAATTCCTGCTCAGTATGTTCCCCAAATCCATCCTACATATAGAAAAGGCACCTTTATGTTTTTCGTGCTTTGCTGAAGTGATACAAAGGATTTAAGCCTATGCAGGAATCCAGTCCTCCACAGTTTTATGGACTGAGACATATATGAGAAATAACTGGTGTAATGTGACTACTGGAGACTAAATTGAGTTTTTGGCACTTCAGGTAGATTTAAATGGAATGCAGTTGATATAGAATTAGCGTAATTTTAAAAATAACCTCACCCTACTCCTTTTATCCCCTTTCAGAATAGCAGTGCACTATAAGTAATTCACCTCTGTCAAAACAGATCATGTTTGCTCTAATGCACATGATCAGCAAACAGTTTGGGCCAACTATAGCCCATTGTAAATTTTGAAGGAACCTTGAAGTACTTTGTAGCAGTGTGTTTATTTCACTGTGTAATAAACTGATCTTTAGCCTAAGTTCTTACTTGGCTTCTAGTTTTTGTCTTTTCTGTTAAATATTCAAATCTGGAATCTGTGGAAGTCTGGATTGTGAAATTAAGCTGAAATTGTTACACGTGGAGAGATTACACAGTTCACTGCTTTGCATTCTGTTTATGCTACAGCTGTTTTAGGGTCATCATTCAAGATTGCTGTATTTTCAAGAGAGTTGTGATTTCCTGAAATGTTTTTAGCCATTGTTTCAAGTTGAGTCCATTTCAGTATGGCGGGTTTCAATGTGCTGATTCCAGGATATCCCACAGCCAGCTCATTATTAACTCCAAGTAAAAGCCAATTTGTTTTTTTTAGTCTGTTGCTAAATCAGAGTGCGTATTTGCACTTTGTCTGGATTTTATGTAATTTCATTCACATCTTGGTGAAAAGCTGAAACACTGTACAGTTTTAGCAATAGTGTTGTAGTTTTGATCTAGAGATCCTTAAGGTGGGGGTTTGAGTTTTTTTTTTACCTTTAAGTCTCTTTCTCTCACCACAGACAATTGCCTTGACTTTCCCCACAGGTCTATATATGCAGTAACAATGTTCAGGCTCGCCATCAAGTTATTGAGCTTGCCCGTCAGCTCAGTTTTATTCCTATTGATTTGGGAGCATTGTCATCTTCAAGGGAAATTGAAAACCTGCCTCTGCGACTGTTCACCCTGTGGAAGGGGCCTGTAGTGATTGCCATTAGCCTGGCAACATTTTTCTTCATCTATTCCTTCATCAGAGATGTGATCCATCCATACATGAGAAGTCAGCAGAGTGACTTTTACAAGATTCCCATTGAGATTGTGAACAAGACTCTGCCAATTGTTGCTATCACTTTACTTTCTCTAGTTTATTTATCAGGACTTATTGCAGCTGTTTATCAGCTCTACTACGGCACTAAGTATCGGCGATTTCCACCTTGGCTGGACAACTGGCTCCAGTGTCGAAAGCAGCTCGGACTGCTCAGTTTTTTCTTTGCAACAGTGCATGTAGTGTACAGCCTCTGCTTACCCATGAGGAGATCAGAGAGATACTTGTTCCTCAACATGGCATATCAACAGGTAAGAGTCTGTAGTTCAGTGAGCCACAAATGCCTTACCTGTGTGCGTATGGCTCCTGAATATGTTTTCTCAATCTGTTGTGCTGGTTTTGGCACAGGATGTTATGGGTTATCTTATGCATAGCTGGTGCCAAATAAGGAGACTAAAAGAAGCCTCTGTGCATTTTTCTCACCTTGTGGGTCAAACTGCAGTCAAGTTTGTGTGGTAGGAGGTAGGGACAGTCAAGGACATGTCCTACTGAAATTCCTGATAGTAATATACACAATGAGAACATAGGATAGACGGGATAAGAGCAACAACAGGAAACTTTCTGAGGTATGTTCTACTCTATGAATTCTTAACATACGGGGAAGTATATATATCATAAGTGTATTTACAAATATGCAAAGTATAAGGCTAGATACTGTAATCACTATTACAGATACACCTATGTTAAAAAAGAGCTTATACTTTGTAACATTTTGGACCGGTGGTAAAGAGACTGTATTCAATTAAAATTCTGTGAACATCATCTATTGCAGGCAATATAGATTGACTCACAGTTCCCAGGAGCAATTGGTCTGAAACAATCTCTGACAAATTTGTCATGCTTTAGAAAGGGGTCTGATGATCCTGTCTTGTCAGTGAGGCAGCTTATTGTCACCTTTAAAGTGGCAGAAAAGCAGCATTGCCATTCAGCACATAAAATCTGTGGGGAAGAGAGGTGTCATAGAACAGAAAGGAAAGCTAACTAAGGAAATAAAATCAAATGGAACAAATTAACAGGGATTGGGTCCACAAACTCTGAAAGGGCTAGCATGAAAAATTGAATTTAAGAGAAAGACAGGAAGGGCGACACTGTAGAAGGCAGCAAGAAACTCTAACTGGTCATGCTTAGAATTAGTGATACTAAAGGATCCACCGATACTTGTATTAAGAAATTATCTTAGTTTTAATGATATTGTAAAACTGTCACTTGCTAAGGTTCCTAGTGAACCTCTTTCAAAACATGTCATTGCAATAGTTCACGTAAAAGTGGAAAAATAATTGAATATCCAAGCTTCTTTGTTGTCAAGGGCTTGGATTTGTTTGTTTGTTTCTGGTAAAGCTCTGTAATGAGAACCCTGAGATTAACTCACTTGGTTAGAGCCTGGTGCTAATAAGACCAAAGTTGTGGGTTCAATCCCTCTAAGAGCCATTCACTTAAGAGTTGGACTTGATGATCCTTGTGTGTCCGATTTTACTCACAATATTCTCTGATTCTGTGTATCTGCTGTCAGTAGTGAAAGAGGCAAACTAGCCTGGACTAGGGAGCTGAAGCAAAATCAGGAAATTATGCTAAACTATTTCTAAATGTAAGAAACTAAAAACTAATTGCAGGTTTATTGAATTTGTGTTACAGAATTTGCAGGGTCTGAAGAATACAGCTCCCTGTCTACAGCTCATAGGAATGTGCAGAATTACCCAATTTTATAACAGAATTGTTCTAAATGGTGTATAATATTCCATTTGCTTTAACATCTCATCTAAACTTCCATGTTTAGCATATTTTTAATCTAGAAAGAGCCAGTACCAGCAATAAGGAAATAGTTGTTTTTCTCCAAGACATGAGGAAACCTCTGAAATATTTGACCCCATTTTATAGTTGTCTTGTGACTGTGGACTTTAAGACAGCAAAATAACTTTTGTTGGCATTTTTAATATTCTGTAGAATAAAGTTCTTCCTTTCTGCTTCTTTATCAGGTTCATGCAAATGTTGAAAATTCTTGGAATGAGGAAGAAGTGTGGCGAATTGAAATGTATATCTCCTTTGGAATAATGAGTCTTGGATTGCTTTCTTTGCTGGCAGTAACTTCCATCCCTTCAGTAAACAGTGCCTTAAACTGGAGGGAGTTCAGTTTTATTCAGGTGTGTTACTTTTTGAATAATGGGGTTTTGTTGCTAACAAGAATTCCTTGATGACGATGATGATCATAGTCACAAACAAAAGCATGTTACAAGGGTTTTTTCCCCTCCTCTCTCTGGTAATTTAATAAACACAACATATCCTTACTTGGTGAATATATTACCATGAAGGCACATTAAGCATTTCATAAGTAGAATAGGAATTTACATTTATTGATCTTAAATAACTAACATAGCCAAGACCAAATAATCACTAGTCTATTCCTTTTCCATTGTTAGAATTTCTTGCAAGATTCAAATTAGATAAATTTGGTCAAGCTTGCTAAAGACAGTGGTACTGATGAGATACTACTATATTCATAGATGTGCACAACTATTAAAATTGAAGACTTTATTTGTCCTGCAGGATTTTTATTGCACAGCCCTTTGACAGCTGTGCTGCATCATTCCCATCAGCTAAAATACCCATTAGTAAAATACGAAACTTTGTTTACTAAAATCAGAGGCTTTTCCAGGCCCTGGCACACCTTCTGCTGTCTTCCTTCCTCAGATAAATATCTACAACAGGCAAGCCAAACCAGCATAATGTTTGCTTCTACTGAAAATTGCCAGTAGTCTTAGGTAGCAGTCAGGCATAAAAAAATTTATTAGGATTTGATCTGGTGAAAATTTCATAAGTGTGCACAGTTTTATGTTTTGTTTTCTGACTTCCATTTCAGTACTGTAGTCTTAATTCAGTCTTTCCTGATGAACATTTTTTTCAGCATAGCCATTGCAATAATATTGCGAAATTCTTAGTCCTGATCACCAGAACACAGGCACTGACTTGGGTTGTGCTTTACAGACATTTTAAAGGGAGTGGTGGGGAACACTTCAAAGGCTATAGTTGTCTGAGATCTTTTGTCTGGAAAGTAATGTCTTCCCTTCCCCTAGGGTTTCCATTGCTGGAACACTGCAGGTAGGCCTACAGAAAGTTTGCTGAAAAGTTTTTCAAAGTAGAGTTATCCTGACAGAGCTGTCTATTCATGCTTATGGCTTTGGGCTTTCAGAGTGTAAATACCCAGTTGTATTGTTACAACATCTGTGTCATCTGGAGTTCTCTGGGTGGGCACAATAGTACTGCTGTTGGGTGATTTAAAACACCAGTGCAAAAGGGAAAAATATGTATTTAGGCATGAGTGACATTGATGCCTTTATCCAGTAATGACTTCCAGCCACAAACACAGCATTTGTGTCTTATTTTTCCTTACTCAGATTTCCAAATTTCAGGCTTGTGTATCTAAATCAAAACCCACACAACAATCACAATGATATATCTTCTAAACATATTTGGATAAGGAACAAAGGTAGACATGGACAAGAAATACAAAAGAATTCATATTTTGCCAGGACAGGCAGAATAGCTAGCCTAAATCAACACATTGCAAACAGAAAGAGACACTTACTGAAACCAGTCCTTGAGTGTTCACATAAAATAGAAGGAAATGAAGAATGTTGTCTGCAAGCAATGCTGAGCTGGGTCCTTCAGTCTTCTGAGGGAAGTTAAACTGTAAATATATAATGTAAGCATAAGTGACTGCTGCTTTTGTTTTCCAATCTAAGAGTTCAAAACCCATCACTCAAAGTGGCAATGGACAGAGCAAACTGGCTTTGAAAGCTGAGCTTTACATTTTTTAGCAAAAATCATTACAAATCTCCCATTTGTGTAATAGGAAGCTGACTTTTTTGTAGACATTCCTTTTCTCTGCTAGCATAATCCTAAAGTTTTTTGGAGACAGTATTACTATAACTTTTCTGGTGCATACACTTTGAGAAAGGGCTACCCTACCCTGGTTCTTCCACAAGAATACAAAGATACTTTTTCTGAGAGTAAAGAAGATTGAGGCCTGAGTATTTAACAAGTTTATATAAATTGCTTGGAACTATATGACCATTGTAAAGGTAGAAATTCCTGGAACAGATTTGCCACACAGCATATTTTTGTCTCTATATATGTACATTTTTCTGGTAGCATTTTAGGGATTTTTCTCTTTCATCTTTTCCACTCCTCAGCCTTTCGTTGGTTCTTTTCCCAAACAATGCCAGTTTGTCCAGTTTATCAATAGTCTTGGCTGGGAATCTCCCATATTGGCTAAAAGACTGATCAGGAAGGAAAAGAAACAAACCAGGGAAGACTTAAAGAAGAGCTTAAAGATTGGGGAGTCCATAGGAAATGTGCTAATCTCTTACTCAGCTTTCAGGAAACACAGCATTATAGAAGATAAGGAAGCAAAGCAACCAAAGATACTCTTCCCCTTTTTCCAGCAGCCATCCTAGAACTGAGGCAGAAGGTTCCCAAGATTTACAACCGATATTGCTGCTCACTGTCCAGTGTGAATTTACCAGTGAAGAAAAAGTATTGTTTCTTGCTGCTTTCAGAAGTCCTCTGCTCTTAAAGAAGTTAGCATCCAGTGCCTGGTGATGGCAATTAAGGGCCTGGTAGAAGAACATAGGATCATTAGCTGGCAGAAGCTCTTGTAGGAATGTCTTTGTTAGATTTTTAGATATGTGGTTGAAATTATCCAGTACACACTAACATTCCCTACCAACACTTCAAAGAAGCATTAGCAACTTTCCATGGGGCAAAAAAAGAACTTGATAATGCATTGTATGTTTTTATTTTCCTTGTATTGTTAGTTCAGAATGTACCGATGTACTTCTTTAGTTTCCATTTTGCCATTAGATAGAAAGACATATATGTCTCAAAACTGTAGCTTGCAATTGGAATTTACATAAGCACTAAAATAAAAAAAAGGGAGGGGGGGAATGACTGTATAATATTTCCCTTTTGTTTCTTTTTCAAGAATTGTTATATTTCTCATCAGTAATCCTGATGAAGAAATGAGGGATATGATTCACTTGTGCCCTTCTCCCTACTGGCAGTGATATAACAACTATGAATTCAGGACAATCATATGAGCAAAAATTTGCAATAACATATTAAAACATCAGGTTTGATATTGTTTGCTGTCCAAACTTCTTACCAGAACTTTTGTTGAGATACTGCATATGCCATTTTCATATCTCCAAGTGTTTCTGAGTGTTCTGTTTCCTATGGAATATTTTGGGAGCAAATTGTTCTTTTAAACAAAAGTGTGCAGCATATCTAAACCTTAAAAACAAGGCCCTGAAACAATTGGCAAAAAATCTGCACAAATATTGGCAAGTCAAAGAACATAGTATCAATCCCAAGATATTAACAAAAGTATCTTTAATATTTGTGAATCATTGCAAGTATTATTAACTCGGACATTCTCCTTTTCCTGGAAACTGCTTAATCTTGAAGTAGAAGGAATTACTTCTTTCACTACCTATTATAGACCCTTAGGCTGCATTTTTCTTTGCCTCTCTGTTTACTGGAATTAACTCACCTTGGTAGCCAGTTACCTTTCTCAATACTCATTCTGTTTCAATGATTTTCTACAAATGTTTCCCAACCAAATTATTCATTACATCAGTTTTGGTCAAAAAGAGTTTTTTCTTCATTTGATCACCACCAGAAGTCAAAGCATAGTAGTCTTTTTTTGTCATGGTTTGGGAAAGTCTGCAGAGCGTTACAACTACAGGATCCTTAAAAAGGCAGATTCACAGAGATAGTGAATGACCCCTACTATCACCACCTTCTGTGGCTCTAGATTATGTGATGTAAGGTCCTTTGAAGAGTGCTGTGGGAACCTTCTACTTTACCTTTCATCTGGCACTGCCTTTTTATGATAAACTGCATCATTGCTTTGTGCTATTATGCCCAAGGCCTACAGTTCAAATATTCCCAATAACCAGTCAGCAACAGCTGATGGAGAAAGGTAAGGGACAATTTATGCTAATGTCAGGCAAGTGGATGTAGGCCTTTGTGGGGAAGAAGTAAGCTACACATCTGAGAGTGATAAAAATCTGCAGTGTGGAAATCCCTTCCAGTAGAATTGCATTGTTCTATAGTAAGGAATCTTGGAAGTGATCTGTCCACATAGTTACGAAACAGGAAACTTAATTTCCAGTCACAATGGATGTTGTTCCAGTAACTACACTGAAATTGTTCCTTATTTGCATACATATCCTGAAGTTGACTTCCATTACTTAGAATTTGGGAAGACATCATTTTGGCTTTGTCTAAGGCCTATAGATGTTAGCAGAGACATGCTGTAGTCAGTGCTCAGTTCAGTCTGTAATTTTCAGAAAATGCAAACTTAAAACCATATATTGCTAATTTAATATGGGGAGTAGGTAGACTTTAACATGATGTCTAATAGAAATGTTAAAATAATGGGATAGATCTGTCAGATGAAGGACCAAGTACTATTATTTTTTCCTGTTTTCTCTCTATTCAAAGTCTACACTTGGATACGTTGCTCTGGTTATAAGTACTTTCCATGTACTGATTTATGGATGGAAAAGAGCTTTTGAAGAAGAGTATTACAGATTTTATACACCACCAAATTTTGTTCTTGCCCTTGTTCTGCCTTCCATTGTAATTCTAGGTAAGATCATTTTACTTTTGCCGTGTGTAAGTAGGAAACTGAGGAGAATTCGAAGAGGATGGGAGAAAAGCCATGTTATAGAAGAAGTAAGTGGCTCTGCTCCACATCTCTCCCCAGAAAGGATAACTGTAATGTGATGATATTTGTTAGCACTGTTGTGTATGTTTGGGTTTGGGTTTTTTGTCATAAACTTGTATTTTTAGGAGTTTAGTTATCTAGAAGTAAAGTCACTGTGGACTTGTTTGGCATATAGTACAAGCTCTCAACCAACCTATGAGAAGTTTATAACTAGAAGACTACTACTTCTGATAACTACAAAAATATTTCTGTTTTGAATTATAGAGGGTGGATTATTATGAAATCAAAATCGTTTAGTGTTCCTTTGCACAGTTACATCACAACAGTATTTTATTATAACCATGCTTTTCAGATACTTCTTTGACTTAAAGCGTATGTGTCAGAGTGCTGACACATATGGGCAGTGTTTCTTTTTAATAAAACCACAGTTCTGTGTTAGTGAATTCAGAATACAGACTATCAGAATAAATAATTTGGAAATAATCAGATTTTGAAACAAATTAATTTGCAATGATCATAGAATCACAGAATCATGGCATCACACAACAGCTTGAGTTGAAAGGCACTTTAAAGATCGTCTAGTTCCAACCCTACCTGCCAAGGAAGGGACACCTTTCACAAGAGCAGGTAGCTCAGGGCCCCATTCAACCTAGCACTGAACACTTCCAGGGATGGGGCATTCACAACTTCTCTGGACAACCTGTTGCAGTGTGTCACCACCCTCACAATTAAGAATTTCCTCCTAATAACCAATCTAAACCTGCTTTCATTCAGTTAATGGCCATTCCCCCTTGTCCTATCACTACATGCCATTGCCCTCTCCAACTTTCTTGTAGGCTCCCTTCAGGCAGTGGAAGGCTGCTCTAAGGTCACCCCTAAGTTGTCTCTGCCAGACTGAAGAGACACAGTTCTCCCAGCCTTCCCTCACAGGAGAGATGCCCCATCTCACTAAGCAACTTGCCCCTCCTTTGGACTCACTCCCACAGGTCCATGTCCTTCCTGTGCTGGGCACCCCAGAGCTGATGCAGCACTGCAGGTGGGGTCTCACCAGAGCAGAGTAGAGGGGCAGAATCTCCCTCAACCTGCTGCCCACACTGCTGGTGATGCAGCCCAGGACACAATTGGCTTTCTGGGCTGCAAGGGCACGTTGCTGTGTCATGCCCAGACCCTCATTCACCAGCACCTCTATGTCCTTGGCAGGGCTGCTCTCAATCCATTCATCTCCCAGCCTGTATGGATATCAGGGATTGTCCCAACCCAGATGCAGCACCTTGCACTTGATCAACTATATTGCACATGTACAGTATATTTATTTCTCTGTTGTTTTACACCATTCCATTACTTGCATATGCAAACCTAGTTTCAATTATGGTGTGATTTCACATCTTGTAAGCAAATGGTATTGTAATTGTAGGGTCTTTTTTTTCAAAGTATTACATAGGATTTTAGACCTTTGCCATCTCTTTATTTACATACATCACATAATCAAGATTCAAAACTGCTATACAATTATAGAAAGATAAGTGTGCAAGCAGCTAGTTTTTGATTTTTGAATTACTTTGAAATATCAAGAAATATTTTAAAACAAAAAGGAAAGCTGAGAATTTGGCAACAATAAAAATCCATTTTCTCTGTGAAACTTCTAATATGTTGGAAGCATCACAATACTCATGTCCTGTATGTGTCTACACTGGAGTTTCAGCTATCACATGTGAACTTCCCAGAGTGTGTCTTAAATTCTTAGTATCTTTTTGTGCAAATCCAATCTTCTATTTTTATATAAAGGTCTAACTTTTACAGTGAGCATCTCTGGGATATGTCTGAAGTTTTGAGAAACAAAATTATTATTCTTATACTTAAAAATTAATTTAGCTCTAAAACTTGGTATTTGCATTTTCTGATGATTCTAAATAATGTTCACAATTATTTATTACTACTCCTGTGTCAGCAGTAATTATTCTTCTCTAACAAAACAGCTCAACTTATACCTTCAGGCTGTTCCTGCTTAATTAGCAAAACTTTATTTCAGTGAATCTGAAGGTGGATTTAGTCCTAATTTTCTTTACTTGTATGAAAATGTATTTTTCTTATCTGTATTTGCACTGCTTAAGATCTCTGATTTTCTTAGCTGAACCTTCATTTCTTATTTATTACTTTGGAAGAATTTGTCATAATACTATTCATCAGAAATATACAGTAGTTAAGCTCGAATTTATCCTTAAACATCACTAGTCCTGTAAATCTCATTTTCTCTGTAGTAAAACCAACACTCCTCAGAAAAAGAAGATTCTAGAATCAAAGTCTGCCCCCAGTTACACCAACCTAAATCTAAAGAGTTCATATTAGCTGTTCTTAATTTCATTTCAAATTCAAAATATCTACAACAATTTTATTTTCATTCTATTGTCCAAATTCCCCAAACTTAAACATTAAGCCTGTGTATATTCTGGATTTGTTGCAAATCAAGAGACAGTTGAACTTTTTTTCATTCTAAGCATGTTCACATCTAGAGATAAAAAAAAAAAAAAAGCAAAACCAAAAACCCTTGCATGATTTTTTCCAGAATTAAAGCAGTTTTATGTGTCCTTAAGTATGTTTTGTATCAAATGAGAGGTCATTGAATGCTTTTTGAAAATGGAGGTTTGTGAAAACTTTTTTTTCTAAATCAACTATATGTTATGTGTGTCAAAGAAAATAAATTTAATACCTTTTTCAGTTCACAAATTTTCAATTTCAAATAGTTGGAGAGCTCAGATTTATCCTCCTTTATAAGCTTTAGGGACGGAATCAATTAGAAGGAAAAAAATCATTTTATTTCACCATTTTCTGAAAAGTAAATGATACTAACAGGTAGAATTGGTCAGGCTAAGGTCCTTGAGACTTGTCTGCAATAGCCGACAAGTGGCAGATGCTTCCAAAAAGAGAGCATGTGTCCAATGATTTAGGAGTTATTTGAGACAGATGCTGCCTCTGGATTACTGTATTTCATAGCTACGTCCTCCAAGAAAATTTATCAAACTTTAGAAACTTGAAACTTTCCCTTTTTTTTTTTTACAGAAAAAAAACAAAGAAAAAGGCAGAAAAAAAAGTTTGATAAAACTATCAAATAAGTAAAAAATGTTTACATCCTTTATTTTTTCCAAAACCAAATCAGTTTGTTTCAAGGTATTTATTGTTCCTTCTCTAGTATTCAGTTATTTCAGTGATACTTGTGGTGATACACAAGTACAATACTATTTTGTCAAACATCTTAGACATTAGGTGAAAAACCTGTCACTGCTGGAGACAGACAGGAGCCTAAACTAGTACAAATTAGATTTCCACATAAAAATGAAAAAGGAGTGACAATTACAACTTCTAACTTACACTGTCTGTAAATACATTCCAGTACCAAAAGCTGTATATTTCTTGAAAGGCTTGCAGAAATGAATTTCCTGGATTGTTTCCTACTCCCATTATTGCAGAGCAAAACTACACAAAGTCGAAGCATTGTTCTTCAATCCTTTAAATAAAATTAATTTTAAAAATCTTAGAATACACTGAGTCTTGGAGAATTTCAATGGGATAAATACCATGCTACATTTTCCCCCAGTCCTATGCATGAAACCTGATTAAAATCACTAGAATGGGATGGTATAACTGAGAGCAGAATTTCATACCTCTGAACAGATTTAGGGCAGAAACTATTACGTTGACAACCTAACTAAAATTAAATATGCTGCTAATATTTTATAGTAATTCTACATTTGTAGAATATGTAATGAAAGTTCATGTTCCCTACAGTTATCTAATTATTTTGATGTAATAGTGATAATGTTGAAGAATCAAGGTACTGTTCTAATTGAAAATTACTCTCAAAGTCCATATATATTGTACTGTAATGCAACAACTGACAGTATATACAGAAATGTATTGGCCCTCTTTCCTATGCAAAAAGTTATTTTCTCATTAAATTTCTTCAAGAATGTTTGAACTGTTAAATTTTAAACTGCCAAAGGTGTCTGGAGAGAGTAATGATCTGTCATTCCTTTTTTCAAACTGTATGTAGAAAATTGAAAATGTGTTTTAATTTTATATGTTACTTGAAAGGTTGAAATATTGAAGTATTAATAAATAGACAATATTTTTAGATCAAATATATAAAGACATTTTGTGTAATATTTGTGCTATAAAATGACATATGTTTTCTTGTTAGGCCATGTATTTACTTCTAACTTGAATAACATGCTGACTTGTGATTTAATATTTTGTGGTATTCTTTAAGGACCAATTTATTTTATCAAGACAGTGTTAAGTCTGAAGGTAAAACAATGCTTATGCACTTACCACACATGAATATGTTTAGTCACATAAGGGATCTTTATTTGTGTGACCAAACACATATGATTTCTGTAGAAGAACTCACTTTAAGGCTTCTCATTGGAAAAAGACCTGAGACTAACAGTTCAGTTTTGATTGTCTAAATATAAACAACTAAATTCATGTAGACACCTTAGTTACTTAGGAGTTACTTATGAAAAAATACATATTTTGAGAAATAGCCTGCTATAAAAATATTTTTGTGTAGCTTTATATAAATTGCTAATGAAAATAAGTAACAAAATAAGCTTCATTTCTCTTCATTACTGTACAGTTCAAAAAGGCTTAATATATGATATACAACTGTACACATCATATTATAAAATGGAGACTATGTATTTAGCAACTGGTTATTTGTTTCCTATATGGATATTTTAACATTATCTAAAATAGAGTTCTATTAGAGGTTCCATGTATCTTTAATTTTATCTTAAAATTCTATTAACTCTGGCAACTATGTATGACTTAATTAAGTAGTCATGTTCCTCAATTATTTAGGGATTAAGTATTTTGTAATTGTTTTGCAAGTTCTTTCACTTGTGGTGATGATTACTGTGAATTGGTGCCACATTTAACTTTTTGTTCCAACATTGTGAATTATATGATGTGCCAACATGAGCAAGTACATTTGTATTTTTATTTGGCATTAATTGCCTATAAAATAATGTGTCTGTATGTTTGTGTCTGTATGGTATTAGCTGCCCAACTAGCATTAAAGGAAATATAAGGTGATGAATTCCCAAATGGCTATAAACTTCACTGGTATGAATATAGTTAGGAAACAGCTTTCCTCTGAAAGGTAGATATATCAGATGCATAAAAATTAGATGGATTGAGTTTTTCAGTATAACATATTCATATATGCAGCAATAATGGTATGCATATGCATATCTCCTTTCAGACAGTGCATCTCCTAATACACAAGGTTTTGATTTCTTGGCTGTTCATCCTGTAGCATTTTCTATCAATATGAGTAATCTTGCAGTACTGATGTTGTATCATTATATGATACTGCTTGAATCTAATTAGATTACAGCCTTTAAAATAAGTGACACATTGAACTGACTTGAATGATGATCTCTATCATTATGTATTGTTTCTCATGCCTTGCTGGCAGTGTCTTACAGTGAACATAATGTGTCTCCCATGTGTAATATTCTCTTTGTAGTTGTGTTTGTCAGACTGTTTGTGCTGTCTCTCTGAACAGGGCTATTATAAATCATTAGTAATGCTCTTACCTATTTTTCCATAGACTATTTTACACAAAAATCAATAAAAATCAATGTAAGGTATTTTGCTTTTTGTTCTGTGCTTATGCAGAATAAATTTTAGCTTGTCTTTCTTTCTAATACATGGGTGCTGATCAATATCTTCTTTGAGAGATAAACCTTGAGTGTGAGTTCATAATAATATTCTGAGGGGCAATTTGTTTCTTTTTCAATGGCTGAATAACAGATTTTCCACAAAGACACACTGGATAGTTATATCCCATATCCTACTGTAAGAACACAAGAGTGAACACTACAGTGCTATCAGCACATACTCAGTCCCCTTTTCATTCAACAAACAAAAAGTTTGACCATGGTGAGACTGCTATCACAAGTAAGTTTGCCAGGTGTCTGGTTGTGTGTATGAGAAAGCATTACTCTTTAAATGAGACAAAGAGGTGAAGCACTTTGCAGTCCTTCAGCTGGAAATGCATAACACTTTTTCTCTAAGAGGCTTATGCCAGAGTAAGAGGAAAGAGGAAAACAATACATGAGAGGTAAAATCCTGCTTAACCATAAATCAGCAGCATAAACTGTTCTGAGTTCAGAGAAGTAAAGATGCCTGAGTTAGTTGAACTGGCAGCATTTGCATTGCTTTCACATTAGGTTACATAGCCTTCCCAGATTCCATTCCAAAATGAAATGTAGGTATTTTTAAAATTCAGAATATTTGTTTGTGCCATGCCTAACTTAACAGTAACATTTTGGACCTTGAAGTCTGTCTTTTCTTGGCCATTATTTTTTTAATCTCACCATTTCTCTGTATCTCAGTGCTTGTTCTACTGAATGTTAGTACTATGCAGCAGCTGGGGCCCCAAACTTACACCTTTGTCCACCCATGCATTTTGCAAGAGCATAAGTTCTGTCTCCCGTGACTTACTGTGTTTCCTTACAATAATAAAGATCAGTGTGAAAGTCCCCCTCAAACCCATACCAGCCAATGACCTGAACACTGTATTTTAATAGTATAGGCAGATAAATCCAGATGTTGGAAGCTCTGTTGACTTTACAGTTTTGAGTCTACTGCCAGCTGCTTCACTGGTCTATTCTTTCTTTTCTGTGACTATGAAACACAGGAGGTCTGGCAGGACAGACCGAAAAAAAAGAAACAAGAATGAAAAGGAAGTCAAGGAGACTGATTCTTAGAAAGATTCCAATTTCTGTACAATAAAGACCTCAGTGTCATATTGATAAACAGTGCAAGTGGGTTTGGACAGAGTCTATAGGTTCAATACAGCCAAGGAGCACATGAAAGGTGTATCCTGTACTGAATAATAGTCCTTCAAAAGCTTGCAACCTAATTTGTAAGACAGCGAATTCAGAGTGGTAGAGGAAGTCATTTACTCAGCAAAGCCAAGAGGAGATTAATGGCAGATGTAGATTCAGAACCTTGGTCTTCTACACACAGCTGTGTCCTACACACAGGGTCCTGTGGTTTTATGGAATTTAAGTTTACCTCAAGAATTGAGTTTGCTGAACTGTGTCATCACACCAAAACAGTTTGTCCTCAGTCAAAACAGAAATCTTCTCTACACTGTCTACTTTTTAAACATATTTCTCTTAAGCATTTTTCTTTGCAAGTCTTAAAATTCAATACTCTCAGAAGTAAGGCCTTGGTATCTCAAATATTGGTAGATGCAATAAAAATACAATATAAGCCTGTTTGGGGCAGAAAACTGTTAAGCAAATATTTTCACAGTTGATTGCAGGCTTTTGAGGATGGATATTTATCGTTTGCCAAGGGCAGCAGAATCCCTGTAGTCAAACTTGCACAATGTAGCTTTCATCCCAAGTTTTAAAAGCTTCATTTTGAAGATGGTGCACAATGAGCAAATGGAGCTTTGCAATATGATCTTTGGAACAGTGAGCCAACAAATGGCATGTGACCTAAGCTTATAATTTACAGACTAAGTTGCCCAATTTAGGTATGTTCTCTATACATTTGTTATTCAAAACACAATCAACAAAACTTAAAATCACTTAAGCTACAATAAAAATAAATGTTGGTGCTTTTTTTTTTTAAATAAGCATAAAAACTTTGATTGCATATGACTTCGATTACTCTCTGGGCACCAAGCAGAAAAAAAAAAATTTGGTTTGTTCAGCATTAACTGCCTGCAGACATATAAGCATTGTCAGTACAATTAACCTGAGATGCTTAATAGAAAGTCTTGTTCTATGCAGTGTAAGCCCAGGTACAAAACAGAATGTTCACAGAAACAAATGTTTCATTATAACATGGAAGGGTCACTAAAATGGTTAGAGTAATGGAAAGATATGTGTACATGGATGGATGAAAAGTGTCAAACACCAGCTCAATTAAAGGCAGCTGCATTGTCACGTCAGGTGAAGGTACTATATAATGTGCTACAGATCCTGCCTTTGTATGACCTGTGTTCCTACAGTTGCAACTCAGGATGTTACGGATGTCAAATGGGTCATTGCATTTTCTAAATTAGTCCCATACTACGCTATATTTTTGCTATCATTTTGGATTTGCATACAGGATACATTTCTACTAAATGCAGAGTGTGGATGGGTATTTGTGTGTATACACAAACACAAAATATGTGGTATTGTGTATTTTCCCTGTGATGGAAAGAAAACTCCGTAACATATGTGAGTGTTAAACATGATATGCATCTTATTTCTGAAGAAGGTGGGTATGAAATGAGAGGGGTGTAAAATACAAGGTGTGAAGAATGAAAATAAGAGCTCTGTTGGTTACAGTTGGAGGCATAGAGGTGTCTTTATTGTTTCTGTTATCAAGCAATTATTTTCCTAGAAAAGCTGTCTTGGGATTCAAATAGCCATTTTAGCATTTAAAACATTTATTCGTGTATTCAAATGCTTATTTGGAATCACAGTAGTCAATTATTTAATGAAAACTGAGGTTGGTATCAATAGTGCCTGAAGTCAGAGACTTGGAATATGTGCATATCCAGAGTTACAGATGTGCAGCTTGTCCGAAGTATCCAAATCCTATTAAGGGAAGGTAAAGTGTGCAGCCCAAGAGAGTGTCATCCACGAATCCCAGCTGTCAACTAAGCTTCTCACACCTGCTCCCTGTTCACGAGTAGAACATATCCATATCCCTTATGCTTCCGTCCCTTCCTTTATTACTTTTTTGTATTGGTCTGTGCAGAGAGAAGGTTCCTTTCCCCCTCCTCCCGGGAAGGGCTGTGCTATCTGAGGTTTGTCACGGTGATCTCTCAGGGTGGGTGTTCTCACGATCAGACGTTGCGAACGGACCTTCCATGCGGGAGTAGCCGACCCTCTGCACTGCACGGGGTGGGGAAATTACTTTGTCGCCGAGGTCGCGTTCCCAGGTAACGCAGGCCACAGCCCACGAAATGGCTTTACTGGCAGGGCGGAGGGCGTCAAACGGGGGCAGAGCCGTAGCGGCGGAATGAGGCAGGAGGGGCCGGACCGGGGCCCGCAGGCCGTCGGTGCCCGGCTCCCGACCCCGTGCGGTGCCCCCAGGCCGGCGGAG
>WEIV01009788.1:83744-122028 GCA_013390005.1 Calyptomena viridis
CGAGCGGCGCAGCAACCCCTCGGACGCCTCCCAGGTGAGCTCTCCGGCGGGCAGGGGTCACCCGCTGCCTGCGGCTGCCGCCGGCCCGGAGCCGCTGCCCTGCCCTGCTCCGCTCTGCCTTGGCTTGGCCGCTTCGTCGGGCTGAGAACAAGCCGTGGTTTGTGCTACGTACACAGCCTGGATTTACCCGTCCCTGGGTAGATTCATGTTGGGTCAACGCGGCTCTTTCACATTTTAAGGTTTAAGTACCTTTAAAGCAAAATCTAAAAAAAATTTTAAAAAATTAAAAAAAGTTTAAAGTGTGACTTTTTCAGGATACACAGTTAAGATCAGTGGATTTGGATCATGTCATCAAACTACTCGAAGGTTCGGACTCAGTAAGTAACCCTGGTACCTCGTTACCTCAGTTACACAGGTAGTAATGGGGCATAGAAAAATGTTCAATACAGTTACTTTATTACCCACCCTGAATAAATCCAGGTTAGTTTATTATATCCAGCACAGGTGGCTGAAGCTACAGAGCACAAAGCTGAGTATTTGTTCTGGTGTTTGAATACTTCTGTGGTATCAATTCTGTTTTTATATTAAAACAAACACAAATATATATATATAGAGAGAGAGAAAATCTAGTATGACTTCACACAGGCACTTTACCAAAAAAAAAAGAGAAAAGCATGTGTATTTAAAAACTAGACATGCAAGATTTCTGTCTTATTTGAGAATTTTAGAGTACTGAAACCTACAGCTGAGAAACAAATACATACAACCTGATTGAAAGTATGTCAAGAATTTGTGGAATTGCCCGAGTTAACTGCAATCTATTCTCCAGGGAGGTGATTTTAAATGAAACAGAGATATACAAAGTTCAGTGTTGAAGAATAAATATGACTACCTAGGAACACAGGAGAGCAGCATTTCATTGCCTTCCACAGACTATTTTTGGTCTCCACGAGATTATTTGGCATATTAAATTCACTAAGCCATCAGTTAATTTTGATCCAAAATACAGATAATGTATAATCTTAAAACAAGGACTTGATTAAACCTAGCACATTTTGAGTTAATGCCTCACAGAGAAGTAGTTCCTGTCTTTCCCTACCATCCCTTTTTTGATGCGGAGCTGACAGAATAAACTTTTTAACTGAAGAAAAATGTCCTGGGTGACACTGTTTAATGCTTCTGTAGAGAGCATAAAATATATGATAAAATGCCCATAGGATTCTGGGCTTGTAGATTCCTGGAACAACTTCCTGGCCTGCCTCAAGTTGCAGATGCTCAGAAGAGCTGGAATGAACGCTGCACATTACTGACACACCCTGACATATCCTCCCTTTGGTTGTTTCCAGCTTTGAATTTGAAGGCTGTTTCCTAGTGGTGCAGAGCACTCTAAGCCACTTAGATCTACATGTCACACATTTTTGTCATGTGTGACATAGGGTTTGGTTTTCTTAGTTGTTCTACACAGAATCCCAAAAAATTTTAAGAGAAGAAGCCCACACGTTTGAACAAGAGTTTTTAAAAGCCTCTTCAGTTACAAGAGAATAGACTTAATACTTAGAAATGAGGGTTGATCAAGGAGTTAATCCTGCTGCAAAGCACTTTCAGAATTTCATTCTGTCTTGTGATTTTTTTTAATCTGGTTTCCACTTTCATTTAAACTTAAAGGGGATAAACATAATCATTTAATGTTCTAAGGCAAACTGCAATTAAAACCTGCTTTTCCTTTTACTTAAGAAAGATTCAGAAAAAGAGCAGCTGAAAACTCTGAAGAGGGTAGTCAAGCATTTTGAAAACGGGCTTGTATCCTTTTTGCCATTGTAGAATTCTGAAGTCATGATGTTTTATTTTTGGTAATAAAATGTTTCAGCAAAGGGTTTGATGCTGCACTGTGCTCATCATTGACCTCCTTGTGCACACACAGCTGATGTTGGTGGGTTGGCAAGATTCTTGGATACTACATTCAGTTGCCACAAAATTTAATAAAGGGATCTCACCTGTGATTGAAAGTGTCCAAAATGTAATTGGTGCACTTTCTACTCAGAATAGACAAGCATAATAATTGTCATTATTTATGAAGTAGCAGATAAAATAACAATGACTTCCAGTAAGGAGACATTTTAAAGAAAATTGAAGTCAGGCTAATTTATATGAAACGTTTTTTCATATTTACAATACAAATTGAAAGGCTTCCAATAATCAAAAGTACTAGGGAGGGTGTGGGCATATGGAAAATTGTGATTAATTTCATACAGTTCAGATAATTGCACAGTGATTTAAGCTGTCACTTCACAATTGAATTGTGGCAAAGTACCTACAGGCACTTTCTGTGAGTCAGTGGATCGGTAGTAATTTCTCAGTCTCAGTTATCTGTTCAGTTTGGATTTTGTGCCTCTACTCTAAATTAGATAGTATGTATTTGGGTCCAGATTCTCAAACTTTCCCTAGTCACCTGGGACTAGAGTAAAAAAGAGTTTAAATACTACAAGGCCCTCTCAGAATTTAGGTAGATAAATCTGACACTGTGATTTAAAAACTTCATTCTACATTTTTAGAAATGTAGTGCTGAACTTCCAGTGAGTTCAGCTGAGAAGACACCTAAATCAGATTGCAACAGTTGTACTTCTGTAAAAGTAAGGCTGCTTTGAAAAGCCTCAGTATTGATTTACATGCTTCCTTTAGACAACTTTGAAAGCATTGGTCTTGTTTTTTCTTGGTCGTGTCTTTGAAGTGTGATTAATAAAATTTTCAACTTTTTCTTCTGATTCATAGCAGTACAGCCAATCTGATTTCCTTAATTTTATATTGAAAGCCCCTTAAAGATTTAGGGCAAATTATCAAAATTCTTAACCTGTGTGCAAAAAAAATGAATGAACAAGAAGCTTTCACCGAGCCTCTGTGTGAACTTATTAAATTATTTGGGTAAGTACTTCAGCCCCTCTTTTAGAGATTCAAATACTGCTTATTAACATGTATATACATTTCCTAAGCCAACTGACATATCCATACAGCATCTGTCTACAAAACACCTGTATCTGCAAGTTGTCCATTATATCACCTTTGTTGTCATGAACTGTGTTTTCCTTGTGTCTCATTTCTGTTGACATGAAGGAGGGACCTGTTTTAGCAGTGTCTCTGGAGCTACATTGTGCAAAACTGTTTTGTACTTGGCCTCTGCTTACTTGGAAGCAAGGATCTCCAAGGTGTCTTATTGCCTAAGTAATTCTGGGACTGCTGGCCTCAAAAGATTTCAGTAGCTAGGTCATGCTGAGGTATGTTTTGCTGTTTCAAACAAGCTCCCAAAATGAGTGTAAAAACCTAGGGTGTCACTTTAATACCTGAAGGTAAACTTTACAAAATGACAAGCGATATTGCAGAAGAGAATTTACCACAGTTATTGGAGGATTTAGGATTTATATTTACTTTACAAATGTGTTGCATGAACTTTTGGATATCTTCATTGTCATACTGTACTTGAATAGAATTGAGATGTTATCCACACTTGTCAGTAGTTTTCTCCTTCTCAGTAATTCAGAAAAATTACTTATGGTATTCTTGTAACCACAATTACTCCTGTATTTAATTACAATTAAGAGAATAAAGAAGGAAAAAATAACACCAGATAGAAAATTAGTGGCGTAGTAAAACAGATAGTGACATACATTTTAGTGTAGCTCCTCTCGATTGTTAGCTTTAGTAAGCATAGAACTTCTCAACTAAAGCACCATCGGTTGTACTGCTTTTCTTTGCTGCCACACAGTGGAGAAGGAGAAGGTACATCACAGTTTCATTCGGTGTTTGGTAGAAGCATGACAAAACTGAGAACGAGTGTCAATAAAATACAGCTATGAGACTTTTTGTCTGTTAGAGCAGTTCAGCAATAATTGTGGTTTCTGCAATGAATGTATTTTGGAAAATTGCACCCTTGGGTTTTGCTTTAATTTCTGTACCATGGAAAATCCACCACAATTCACTGCTACTTCATATGACAGAAAAGTCTGTAACTAGAAAGAGACTGTTTTTTACAGTTTAGTTTCAGATACTTGAAATCATGTAGTAAAATATTCCACTCTTTCATAACTGCTTCTGTTTACCTGTCTTCTTCCCACTTTGTTTTTTTCAATGTCTGTTTCTCCCTCCCCCACCTCCCTCTACATTTCTTCCATTATTTGCTCTCTCCTTTCTTTTTCTCTGGCAGTGTTTACAGAGGTAAACCTACCGGAAAGTTGTTTCTACGGTGTGTGCTGCAGAGACCTCAGCATAATATTGTAATATTTACTCTTAGACAATTTTTAGCACTTCCATGTTTGTGTCATATCTGAGTATTTTGAAAACGTTATTCCATATTTCTTAATATCCTGTTTTTAAAAACAAATTTGTTTTGGGCTATTTGGAGTTGTTTATTAGGTTTACTTTTGTCTGTTTGAAGAGGTCTTGTCCAGAGATGTGATCTGGTTTTTTCCACCTCTGGACATGGCTGTGCATAACCTAGCTCTGCAATAGCCTGATAGTGCCTAGGTTCCAGGATTTAGCCTCCCACATTTAAATGACATTTTTTTAATTCAGCATTTCTTGTTGCATCGTGTATGAATTATGAGAATATTATCTGTGGGCATGTACCACTAACTGCCAACATGTAATTGCCAGATTCTGAAACTGGAACTTTTGGCCTAGATTCAGCATTGCAAAGCCTTATTTGCAAAAATTATCAAAGAAGAAGAGAAAAGCTATTGGGCTTTTCTTGTGACTTGATTAAAACGTAGTTGTAATATTTTTAGATTTCATTTTGCAGGTTACCATTTCAAAAGAAAAAATCATCTGATGAAGTAAACTATTCCACTGAAGTTTCAAAATGCATTGCAGAACTGGGTGAGTGTAACCTGATATGCCACAATAAAATTATTATGTCACAATAAAATCAACTTTCTTATTAGCATGATTTTAATTTTTTGTTACCTCCTTAGTAAATGTAGGTAATTTATTTTAATTATTCATTCATTCCTCTGTGCTTTTTTTCTGTTTCTGACAGGTTACTTGATGAGCGTGCCAAGCTCTCAAGTTAGAATCGAAATCTGTAAGTGTGTTCTTAGCTTTTATAAAATGGAGCTACCAGGGAAACTACTTTCAGGTAAAGCACAGTATTTTATTTTGTTATGATCCCGGCTACTTTGAAATGCCTGTTTTAATTGGCTGTGGTTTAATTTTTCTTTATAACTATGGTCACTGTATCTCATATATTAAATATATAGCATTGGCAAATATGTAGGTAACATGTCTTCATAGAAATCCATACTCAAAATCTAAGTTAATTCATCAATATACAGGAAACTATTTATTACACTCATGGAATTAAATAGCATCCAGAAAATGTGAAGTGCAAGTTCTCTGAAATGTTCATAATGAGGGGAAAAAAGGTAGTTTGGATCAGAATTATAAGAAGAGAAATGTAGTTTCCAACTTTGTGTATGTAGCCTGGAGAGCAGAAGCTCTCGTTTCACCTGTGTTGTTTATGAGGGATAGATCTGAGCCCATCTAAATTTGGTTAAGTTCATATTATATGGACACATTTAAGTGGAGGCTTTGAGTAAATTCTGTGACTTGTCTCTGCAGAAAGAAGATACATATGAGCTCAGGCATGATTGTCTGGTATTATAGATAGGCATGCAAACTGTTGCCAGAATCCACTATTATTTATTCCTTTGACCCTCGTGATGGTGCCAGAGGATGTTACCAGGCAAAGTCAGTCATGGATCCCCTTCCAGAAGGGCACAGGATCACGTGCTCTGAGACAGCACTAGATTTATAGGCAGCTGAGCCTCAGGTGAATATTGTCACAGTGTGGATCCAGAGCACAGCTCAGGGAGCAAGGTTGTTTTCCGTGTGCTCCCCTGCCGTGTTTCTACAGCGTGGCACTGGTTCCTGTGCCCTCTTGCTAATTTTCATTTATTTTAGGAGGCCTGAAGAAACTTCAGCTGCTACAGATGCTAGAAATATAAAAGCGTCCAAATCTGGTCTTACCTTTCAAACAAGACTGAAATCCTGCAAGCAGCTATATCAACATTTAGTTCTGTATCTATGAATAATTCCGTAGGGATCAGTGAATGTTAAATATTGAGAGATTTTCTTCAGATTGATAAAATAAGATATGTTATCTCAAAATGAATAATGTATTTCAATCTGATTTTTTTAAGTCATGTTTTTGTCTCTAAGCATTTATGTAAATCTCGCTGAGTTTGATCCTGCAGAGTTCTCTTATCTATAAAATAATATCAACTTGGAGCCTATCATAGTTTATGCTTAGTTAAAACTCATTTCACCATGTGCATTATCTGTATTTGTCAATCCTGTATTTCATGACATTTGACATATACATATACATTTAAGCTATTTAAGATAAACTTTACTTCCATGAGTTACCATATACAAGTAGAAATTTATTTTCTCAGTGCTTCCCCTTCCCCCATAATTCAGTAATGAAATACAGATTTGCATATGCATGGCCAACAGTAAAAGCAGGAACACATTAGAAAGTCAAGCTTATGAATCAAAGATTGGATTCATATGTTTTAAGTAATATGATGATGGAAAGCATTCATTCTCTAGTGAACAGGCTACAGAAGAGAACTAGGTTGTGCACCAACAATTTATTGCATGACTAAAGAAAGTTTTTCACCTCTCTAAGCCTGCTTTTGCTTTCATTCCTTGAAGTCTAAGGAACAAATAATTTAATTTGCTAATATAGCATTTAAGTCCGCTTAAGGGTGAGTTTGTTGGATACGCTGTAGGCACTATTCAGGTATAAGAAAAGCAGCTCTTGCTGTGTATTGGATTTTTTTTTTAAGTGCTTTAGGCCTAAGAAATATGATATGTAGTTCTCAATCATTTCTTGAGAAAGGACAAGTATTTTATGAAGTAACCAAAATTCTGAGTATTTATTGCATTATAACTGAAGCTATTGTATGTGCAGGTTACCAGCCAACAAGTGCAAATTATAAAATCCAGATGGCTGAATCAGGAGAATTAGCAAAAACTCTTGTTCTCTCACTAGCATTAGTTGAAAATCAACTTACCGAGAAGTTGTGGGTCCTTAAAGCTCTCCAGCATCTCTCCATCTCTGGTTAGTACAAACTGTTCTTTCAACTGTGTTGTTACCACGGATCTTAGACCATTTGTTCTCTTATCATGCTTAACGCAATTACTGACCTACAGGGGATTAATTTTTCCTATTTTCATGATTTAAGGAAAAAATTGCAGACTAATGATGGAGGCCCAAGCAGCCAGCAGGCTCTGTTTGTATCTAAATGGTGCCGATCCCTCAGGACAGCTGGTGTTCCGCTCCTCCGATATCCTATGGAAACTGCTAGAAAACACCTCAAAAGAAGAAGTTGCTAGTCAGCTCAGTAGCTTGGAATGTGTACAGTAAGTACAGGGAAGCATTTTATGAAGTCATATTGTAATTTTGGAGACATCTAAAGCATTGCTGTTGTGTATCATTTTGATTGAAATTAATTAATTAATGCAAATGGGTAATGGCAGTCTCTCATTACATCCTCATTAAGTTTTCGGTATTAACGCAGTTGTTGCTGTTATAGGGCAAGAACAAGGTGCTCCGCTGCATAGTGCAGGAGGAATAGCCCTATCTGTTGCATTATATGATGAAAAAATTAATTGCAGCATTTTCAAACTCTTATGTTAGGCTCGTCAGGCCAGTATTCCTTCACTGTTGAAATGCTTATGTTATAAAATTAGTAGGCAATTCTATGCTATGATAGACTTATTTCTAGATCTTCTCCTGAAGTAAATAACGGTTTCTCCATTACTGAATTACATTGTTTTAACTATTTTAGTTTAGACCATTTCTTCTCAATAATCATTGAACAACCTCCAGTTCCATGCTTGAGTAAATACTATGTCTTTCTATCAATTAATTGTAACACAAACAGTGGAAGGTGCAATTTGTAATACATGCACCCTGCATATATACTTAAATTGGATATCTAGTGGTACACATAAGAATCCATTTCCTAATAAAGCTTTGAGTTATTTCTCTTGCAGTTAAACCCTAGGGCTTTGAAGGGTATGATACCGAATGAGGATTCATATACGTAGAGCTGTCTAACATTAGACTATGAAAGTAAAATGTGAAATGCATTTAATTTTCTTTTAAGTGCTTTGAAAGAAGTATTTGTAGACATCCTGCATGGTTTCCGGCACAGTGATCATCAGCTACGGAATGACCTGTTGATGATTGCCACAGTACTAGCTGAAAACCCTGCAGTACCTATGGTTGTAAGTATTTATAGTTATATTCCAGGAACTGCCCTTTGTTATTGTATTGCTCAATATTTTTCCCCATTAGTGTTCTAATATTCATTCTACTATGTCTCCAGTGCATTATTCTTTCTTGCTGAGGAAAAAAACGTTTTTCTTTCTGCAATTGTCTTTACCTCAAAGAGACTTCAAATCTGTAGGTCATTAGCCTGTAGTACTGACATCAACCTTATTTGATACTTAGGAAATTACACTAACACTATTTATGTGCAAAAGTTAACATTAGCTCTTGTATTCTTGTACAGATTCTCAGATGTGCCAGTCTGTTACAGTGAGTTTTGCACAAAATCTCATTTGTTGTTGGAAGATTTAGGAGTACCGTCTATATTCAGATGGCTCAAATTCAATCCTCATAACCAGGAACAAGAAGGGTTGTGCAAAAATCAGCTCAGAAGCTCTAAGTAAGATGATGAGAAAATACTTACTTCAGTCCAGTTAATAAGAGGCACATAAATTCTTTTTAAGACTAGATCACATAATGTACTGTCATGACTTGCCTGAAGTGTAGATGTCTCATTCTTCTGTAGTACTCCATAATTTTTATGAGAAACCTGCAGAGAAGTTAACTTTTTATAGAGACTAATATTCCCTTCCTCTCTTGTTTTACAGTTGAGATTTAGAACTTCAGATGAATTTGTGACATATGTAGTGAATAATTCAGCAATCAGATTCTTGTAGAATTCCTGTTGGGTGTTCAGGAATGTGTTACTTTCTACTTGAGTAGAAGTTTTCCAATTGGCTGTATTACTAAACAGATTTTATAATCTGTAATGAAGATTACTGATTTTCCATTCGTGCTTTCAATTTAGCACTCATTAGTATGAAATGTCTGTTATACTATTGCAGCAACATATTTGGGGCTAAAACATTCAAATTGTTTATCTGCCTGTAGAAACAGGACAGGTTTTCCTACAAGATAAGCAAAAGGACACGTAGTTTTAATTTCTTATACTAAAAGGAAGAAAAATTGTTTCTATGCAAAGACAATATTCAGAAGAATTTAATTTAGATTCTGTACTTTCAGCCTCTCTAGAAATTTTCCAGAGTATAAATATCAGGTAGAAAAAACATTAGCTTTATCATTTAGTCCTGCCTTGTAGATAATACCAGAGAAATTTGCTTCAGAATGTTCCTTTTTTTCTTAACATACTATCCAGGCAACTTCAGAAAAGTCAGTCTTGTATTTTACATAATTCAGAAATCAGCACAGGAATCTGAGCCTTTGAAAAGAAAAATAGTTTTCTCACCACAAGCAAACTGGAAAATATATGTAAAGCTCATAATGATATTAATTATCTCCGTGTTTGAACAAAACTGTCTGTTTGCTAATTGCTTGCTGGTTTCTATCAGAATTTAGTACTGCATTAGTCAGCCAGAAGAAAACCTTAGTAAATTTTAATGTTGTTTTTTAATTTAACCACTTTGCAATGGCTTTATACGGAGAATATATATACCATAGAGACAAAAGCTAACAGACAATATAGTTGTATACTTCAATATGTTCTTTAAAATTACTTCTGCAATATTTTCTAATTGTAAAAATCATTTCAGTGGATGCCAACTTCCAGAGCTAGGCCGAACAAACCTGATCCCAGCTTTTTGTGGATGCATCTAAAAAGCTGCTGCAAAGCTAGAACTGCTTGATTCTGTTGGGATGTGTCTTCACAGTCTTTTCTGAGCTCTGCTCCTGGTGGGAAGTGGTGGAAAGCTCAGGGGTGGCTTTGCCAGAGTACTGAGGCCAAGCTATTGTATTTTGTTGCTCAAGAAGACCTCTGTCCTGGTAACCAAGGTTTATAATCAGCTCAGAAACTTTCGCCTCTGATACGCTGCGTAGACACCTTCTGGCCTTGGTCCTGTCCATAGTTATATTAGACATTACTGTCCTTCTCTTAGCTCTCTAAGAGCCATGAATTACAAAATTTTATTTCCTGCAGTTTTAATATTTGATATTTGTAAATACATGTTGCCCATTCATGCAGTTTTCATATGTTTATTTGTAAATGCACTGAAGTTGAAGTGTATTAGTATGCACAGCTGAAGCCACAAAATTATATGTACTCATGACCTTGATGTAAAAATGTGCACAAATGCATTTTAAAAAATGGAACTCTAAGGGTAATGAGAATTGGGGTTTTTTGTGTGGTAGATTATAGCAGTGAATACATGTGTTTGGGACTTCCCCACAGAAGTTCAGACTTGTACTGAATGAAACATGGGTTTAACTAATTGTAACCTTAGGACTGTAGCAATTATTGTATAATGTCCAAATGGTTGATCTCTTCTTTGATAAAATTTTGTTTATTCTGCTATAGGATACATTAAATTCCATGTTCTGAAGAAAAAAAAGCAAAACTAAAATTAAATCATAAGTCTTAATTTCGCTGCAATTTAATTTATGTATGTTTTTTGAATGCCTATTAGGAAAGTGGATTTGCAAAACTCTTAATAGTACTTGCAACATTTACTGAAGGTAAGAGATTTCATACTACATAATTACACTATTTCTGCTTTTGATTATGATTTTTTGTAACTCATCTACAATTTTCTTCACAGTTAAAATTTCCAATCCTTTGGTAAAAGATCTTAAACTTACCTACTCTTATGAGGATTTTGAGATGAAGCAGTTACTATTTAATGTAATAAGAGTCTTATCTAAAAATCCATCTGCTGCACAGGTAAGTTGTAACAGAACAGATACCTTTGTCCTTTTTTTTTTCCCCCCACTTATTGTATCATATGAATATTAGTTAGCTGTCCATCCGGCATAGTCTAGGACACTGAAATCAGCTGTTCTTCAAATCAAGAATTCATACATAGCTTCAGACCAAGTCCTGCTGTTTGAAAGCAGCATACATTTTCTATTTTAGAAGTCTTACAAACCTAGACCATGCTAGGAAAATTGCTGACAAGTGACTGCAAAGTATTATTGAAATATACACGAAGAACATAATAAAGTTTAATAAACCACAATCTGTGGGAAAGCTACAGAATTTCTCTATAAAAAAATAATTTTCTTAGTGTAGGACAGATAAAGTTGACTTACTGCTTTAGATTTTCCTTATTTGTATATGAAACCTGTAAGCTGTCTCTCTTTCTGCTTGTCTCTGCAGCTCCTCAGTGAAAACAATGTGATGCCAGCTTTGCTTTATTATGTAAAACCAAATCAAAAGCCTGGATTTCATGACTGGTCTGCTGCTCAATATGAAGAATTACAGCTTCATGCAATTGCTGTTTTAGCTTCAGTGGCTCCTGTGTTAGTAGATAAATATTTGTCCTGCCAAGCGAATACTCTTCTCCTTGTGTTTCTAGAATGGTGTACAGGCCAAGGTCAGTAGGTGCTCACGGCTTTCATACACAAGTAACCTCAAAACACAGTTCAACTGAACTTACTTTCTTTGACAGGAAGGAAAAATGTCAAACTCACAAAGTCAGAATGATTCTTCTTCTATAGGTCACTTAGGAAATGAATGTTTCTAAAAAACAACCATCTTTTTTTTTTCCCTGCTGAAGGATAAGCTCATGCCCCTTTTCCTGTGTATCACTGTTGGAGTCCAGGATATCGAGACTACACCTCAGGTTGCCCTGGAGGGTCTGGGACCCTCACAGAGACCCCAGNTATATTGATACTCCTTCACCTATGTGGGCAGCCAAACTCCATTACTGCCCATGTTTTAAGCCACTCAGCTACTTCTATTTTGGCAACAAGTCCAAGCACTAATTCTTGCCTTGAGGCAGGACATGTTGACTCAGAACTGTACACAGTAGGACAGCTTCCAGACTAAAACTGGCTTGTGGCCATCAGATAAAAGTATGGGCTATGCAAAAAGATAACTAACTGCACTCAATGGATTGCTGGGGATAGATATTTTTCATCATAAAATTCATGTTTTCCTAGGAAGAAATTTTTATTTCAGTCGAATAGAAATCAAAGCTCGATATTAAATGTCATGCTAAAGAAGATATTTTAAGTTTTGAAGACTGCTCATTAACCTGCTCATTAAGTAAGGTTAAAAAATGTGTAATAATTTTAAATGTTCACCAAAATCATATCTTTCTTATGCATGTAAAAAATATAGCCCTGCACAGAGAGGCAGGTTTTAAACAAGAATCCTTTGTAACATTAAGGGGTTTTTTTCATTGTTTGTAGCTTGCACTGTAAATTTTAATTTTTCTTTTCCCCTGAGCACATTATTATACTGAACAGGCACTATGACAAACCCAGTATTCATTGTGATTGCTCCACAGATCCTTTCTTTGGCCAAGGTAACAGTTTCCATGGAACAGGTGGTCGTGGCAACAAACTTGCACAAATGCGCTACAGCCTCAGAGTGCTGAGATCTGTTGTGTCCCTTTATGATGATGCTGTGAACCTTAATTTGTGTGACCAGGGAGCAATTAGCCAGCTACTGGGTAAAGCACAGTTTGTATTGCTGTACTTAAATTAGTACATTTCTGTTGATACTAAGAATGTTCATGCTTTTTTTGTGTGCTGTGCTTTTAGTGAATTATTCCTTTGACTGCTGAAAAAGTAAAAACCTCTTAACAATTCAAGATGTAACTGATTTGATTTTTCATTCTTTTTGCCTTTCAACACACGTTGAATGAAGTAAGCAAAACAGACAGCTTTAAAAGTCCAGGTGTCTAATTTCAGTGTGAAAGCTGCCCCTTCTCCCTTTATGATACTGCATTTGTTCCATCCTGTGTTTTCATTGTGGTAGTCCCTAGGAACTCCAGCCATGAGTATTTTCCTGCTTAAGACTCTTATGGTGTCGCTTTCCACATCTTTAAAGTAGAAGAAAATAACAATGTGCTTTATATGAGCAACATGAAGAATAAGAGTGGAATAAAATCGCTTAACCACTGCTCCTGCAATTTTAGAGCATTTTATTGTTCGGTGACACATATCTATTGTTAAATTTGGATTTAAGTTCCAATTCAAACTGGGGTTTAAGTTTTTTTCTTACAATAGTAAAAAGTTTTCAGAATTCTGAGTCACACTGAAGGGAACAAAAGAGGAAAGATCCTTTGGAGTTCAAAGAATATGTTCTAATAGAAAGTCTAGAAAAAAAGTGGTTTATATCCTCAGTTGAACTCCAGTGAAAACTGTGTGAAAACTTACTGCTTCTTGTGAAAGCAAAATTAGCACTATACCTTACATATCAGATCCAAGTACTTTTCTTACTTTAGGGGACTTACTTTTGTATTTGAATGTCCCTTTTCACACAGTGGTTCCAAGACTGAGTTTCTCAGCAATGGTGGTATTTTAGGTCTCTCCTACATTTCCACTGTCAATTTCCAGTGTCAAAATAAAACATTTGTGAAGCTGTAAAGTAGAGCAAAGCAGTAAGTTTATTGTCTTTTTCTGAGAGTCCCTGAATTCAGATCAATTCCCTGAATTTCTTGCACTGGCACAAAACAATTTTAGTTTTTTAAAAAGCAGCAGCTGTAATAGAATTCTGACTTGTGCATAGGACATTTACGTAAATAAAATATATTCATTTGCAGATATCCTAAAGTATGCAGCAAAGAAATCTAAAGAGAAAGAAGATGCCACTCTACTGGAAATCCAAGCTGATACATTATTTATTTTGTCTGTTCTCTGTGAAAATGATCTCCACAGAAAGGTATGTCTCTTTCTACCTCATACTGTGCAGAAAACATCAAAACATGTTATATTTTCATTTAAGGGATTCTAATTTTTTTAATTCAAAAGCAGATGTCAACTGTAGTTCATTGCTAACAAGTCAGGTCTGGTAACTGGTTTCTATGACAGCTAAAATGCAAAAATGGTCAGAAATCCACTAGGAAGTATTGAATTGCTAATTTATGTGATTTTGAAATTAATATATGGAAATGTGTTAACAAATGAGGTTAGCACTTTGGAAAAACTGAAAATCTTTTTCGTATGTCTGTCATAAGGACTATATCCTGCTCTAAAGTGGGCTAAATGGATTACAATATAAATATTTACATTTCCCAATTTCCATTGTATTTCCTATTTAATAAATACTGTTTAAGAAACATATTGCTTCAATTAATGTTTCAACAGGAACTATTCAGCTATGAAGGAATTGGTAGACTTATCCCATTCCTTCAGATGGATCCAAAGAAGTTACATAGTGGATTAGGCCACAATTGTCTCCTCTTCAGTGCACTCGACTGCTTGTGGTTCGTAAAGTATTTTAGCAGCAGTAACTCTGAAAAATGCCAAGTCTTGTAATTGTTAGGTCTTCAATACTATATCCTTTCTCTGTACATATAGGCCTTTCTTCTATTTATATAGTATATAAAAATCCTACATAAAATTTGACTAATTAAAAATTATGCAAAAGAAAAGAAATATTTTGCATGTAAGGTTTTCTAGTAGGGATTCAGTATCACAGCCTAACTCCCCACACAGAGTGACCTCCTGACATGCAGAGTTACTCAAGACTTTCTAAGAGAGGCATATGTCTGTAAATAACTTCAGAAAAGTAAACAGGAGGCAAGAATAGACCAATATTAGCAAAAAACTGTGAGCATAAGAAGTGTGTAAACTGGCGGTATTGGGCTAGAAATATTTTTAAAATCGCTGTTAGAGAATGCCAGTACATAGGAGGAAAATAAGAAGTAAATTTGTTTTAAGGCAGAGGGTTATAAATACATTGAAACCCAAATAAGTTTGCTGGGAGAAAAGACTGATACAGGAGATCTGTTTAGTTTCTCTGTTAATGATCATAACTGAGGAAATAAGGAAGCAATAGCAACATGAATGCTGGCTTTGTGATGATTTTAAGGAAGCAATAGCAACATGAATGCTGGCTTTATGATGTTTTTAAGGAAGCAATAGCAACATGAATGCTGGCTTTATGATGATTTTAAGCTGGGAGAAGCAAACTATTGCCAAAAAAAAACAGTCTTGCTTGTCTCGCCCCCTTGATTTTGCTGGCAGAAATATTCACACGGCCCTGCAATAAGCCAGATCAGGGCCATGATCTAGCTAAACTTTAGCATCTTTTACTGAGTTAGGTTTAGTTCCAGTACATATTCTAGTCCAATTTACTGTGAACCTGCCAAATTCCTTGGGCTGATACAAGGAAGGTGTGCCACCTGCAGGAGAAGAAGGAGCTGTCAAACAGGGTACATTTAATTACACAGTGTAAATTAAAAGGCATGTGAAACATGATTTATCTACTTCCTGAAGGTATGAAGCATATTGCATACCAAATATATTTATGCAATTCAGTGAAATAAATGAGATGTTTGTAGAATGTTCTAAAGCATAAAAGTGATTCTACACAGTGAAATTATTTCTGTTTAAGGTCTTGTGTCGTCGGATGTTACATTGCAGAGGATTATTTTCTTGAAAAACAGGGCATTTTTCTCCTTCTGGATTTGTTGGCAGTAAGTAGTATTATTATTGGTTTTATAGAATGAAAGAGTAGGAAAACAACATGGAAAACTGTGTTATTTTTGTTACAGTATCTACTGAGACTATTATAATACTAACAAAACAAGATCAGTGTATTTAATTCCCTGAAATACAATACTAACCAAAAAAATCGAAGTATTTAATTCCCTGAGAGAGATCTGCTCAAAAATTATTCTAGGATTTTCCACATTTGTTTTTTTAATTTAATTTAATAAGTATTTGATAAAAGGTGTTTTTAATTTAACAAAATATACTATTTTTGAAAAGAAAACTCTAGCTATGTTCTTATTTTGGTTGACATCTCTGTTTAGAAAAGCACCTGCAGTTCTCTACTTCATATTGAAGTTAGTAAGAGTAGGGTTAGTATCCACTTCATGGCTTTAAAGGTGTTAATGTTTAAAGTTACTTTGTACATGTATTTGGTATGTGTAGCTACATCTGTGGTATCGGACATAGAGCTGGCACAGACATTTCACCTTTCATGAAACAAAAATGCACCTTGTTTGGCTCATTCCCTTGTTGTTCTCACTGATAGTACTGATAGTCCTTGATGCCCTTACAGTGCAAGGCTGCAGACCCTTAGACTTACAGAATCATAGAATGGCCTGGGTTGGAAGGGACCTTAAACATCATCCTGTTCCAACCCCACTGCCATAAGCAGGGACGGCTTCCATTAGACCAGGTTGCTCAAAGCCCCATCCAGCCTGGCCTTGAACACTTCTGAGGATGGGGCATCCACAACTCCTCTGGGCAACCTGTACCAGTGTCTCACCAGCCTCACAGTGATGAATTTCTTCCTAGTGCCTAATCTAAATCTACCCTCTTTCGTTTTGAAGCTCTTCCCTCCTCTCAGCTGCTGCTAAAAGATCTGGCTATAAAACAGAGGAGATGCTGAGTGGTACTGCTCAGCCTCTGCCTTCAGAGTCTATTTCTTACAACAGTGAATCTTGGTAGCACTATATTCTCCAGCATATGAACCTGGATGCAGGTACACAAAACCTGCTATGTAATTCCACAGACTGAAATGCACATCTTACATGATCCTACAGTCATTCCCTTCATGTTCCTTGATTTATAGAGCTTTGCATGGCAGAATTCCAGAAACTTGCAAGATATACAAGTTTATACATGAGTTTTGTGCAAGTAGTAGGAATGAAAATCCTGCAGTTACTGGACTACATATTACACAATTTCTGTGAAGGTAGACATCCCCGTGTTTTGAACAGTTTTAAATGTTTTTTTTCCTTTTCTCTTGACCAAGTTAAAGGAAAAGAACCTGTGCAATATAATTCTTGGAATATTGGTTGAATTTTGTGACAACCCTAAAACCACTTCACACATCAGTACCTGGCGAGGGGAGAAAGATCAAACAGCAGCCAACCTTCTAATAGAGTTATGGAGACAGGAGGAGCTGGAGCTGGGAGTCAGACGAGATGAATGTGGAAGGATTGTTGGTAAGTTTTATGATGCATGTGAAACTCTGAACAGTTCCACTGAATAAAGTAAAACAATGACAGTATTTGCTTTTGTCGTCTGAATCCTGATGAAAGTAAATAACAGCATTTATAACTTTATGCTGTAATTCTTACCAAACCCAAAATATCTTCCATCTATTTAGTTTTGTTTATTCATTTATTTTAATTTAATTTTGTTCTGGCCACTGTGTGGCATTTTCTACATCATCTGGGAATGAACCAGATACTGTACAGAACCATGACCAGCTTTTCTAATGCTGGACAGTTAAACTACTTGATAAAAGGCTATGTGTTTTGTTATATGTTGCAAAAAGAAGTGTGTGCTGTTCTTACAAATTTTTAGTCAACCAGTTAAAATTTCCTGGCACAAATGATGTTCACATTCTTGGCCAAACTACCAAAATGATTCATGGTGTCCACAAAGTAAGATGGATTTCCTCTAAGTTTGGGAACATACTACCTCTTCATTCTTCTACTCCAGTTTTGTGTTTTGAAATTATTAGACATGAAGAGACCTATTGCTAGCAGCTTCCAGAGACAGCAAAAGGTCATCCCTGTTCCTGCCAACTGTCCCACCTTTGCCATCGTGGAAGTTTCAGAGAACATGCGAGGAAAACTTTATTCATTGTTGTGCAAGCTAGGTAAGACTAGTGAATTGCCTTGTCATTATCTTATTTGTCATTAAACTGAACTTGTTCACTGTTGATCAGTAAAGTCACTGATCAAAAAAAAAGTCAAAGGAAACTTTGTGACATATCATCAACACTGTTATTAATAGATACTTGCCCATTCTGTTCTTAGAAGTCCCTGTTGGTTGGGATTTCAAGACTTTACTGCCCCTACAATTAGGAAGAGTTTTCATCAGACTAAACCAGAAATTTGCTTGAAATTCTCCGTAATTTGTTTTCCAACTCACAATGTCTCTTTCACGTTTATTTCCCTAGATGTAAAAAGACATTACTCACTGATCTCATTTCTAGCATAACCTCTAAATATTTTTTCTTCCTGGAGTCTTTCCAACTGATTCAAATTCTTTTTGATCTGTAGTGTCAAAAAACTGAACACAGTACTCCAGCAGAAGCCTCACAGCCAAATACAGCTATGTTATGCTACCCATCTTGTAAATAAACATTCAGACAGTAATGTAACAATTCCTGTATTCATAGTAGCATGATATTGTTTGCTTATTCGACTTAGAATCTTGTAGTAATCTACCATCCTGGATTTGTACAGATGGCTATTCTTCCATTTAAAATTTTTTATTTGTCCTTACTGAATTAAATTCTGTGTGTTTAGATAATTTTTTGGATTGGCAAGATTAATTTGCATTTTAACCTTTTCCTTCAAAGTGCTGCAGTCCCTCCTAATTCTTTGTTGTTTGCACACTGACTATGAATATTCATTACACCCTTAAGACCTAGACTGAAATCAAGATAAGTGATGAATTCTTGCGCATCCATGAGATTTTTTTATCTGTCTGTAGACAAATGTTATGTCTTAGTTTTTACTAATTCATGTTGGATATTAATTTTTTTCACTGTTAGCATTTATCTGCATAAGCATTATTGGTCTAATTATTTATTTCAGTGGGGTTTTTCAGGAAGTGAACTGAGTCAATATTCTGCAGCTTGTCTCTTCTCCCTTTTAAAAATAAGCCTTATTTTTGTTTTTTCACATCCATCCTACACAGGTTCAATGATGATCAGTAATTCTTCTGAGATTGCTTCAACTAGTTCCATGAGTAACCTAGAGAATGAACTGGTTTGAAAACAGCCTTAGTTTCTCTAATAATCTATAGCTGGTTTCTCCTCTGTTGTAGCTCAGGTTCTTACTAATTTTTGTTAGTATTAATTATGTTAAATGTTGGATCACAGATGAATTCTTTACTAAAACAAAAAAGCATGAGATTTTCTTCCAGCTTTCTCCTATATTCACACATACCTTTTTTGTTAGTTATGTACATTGTAGTGTCTCCTGTGAAGTACTGAAATGACATGAAAGTAGATAATAAAACCTAATATTGAAATATTAGTCTTTTCTCAGCATCTTCCTTTTTCTGTTATGCTGCATAACAGCCTGTAACTTTTTAATTAAGTAAAATTAACATTTAGTGTGCAAAAAAAAAAAAATCATAGTCTCAGCAACCATACTTCTCTACCTTATATTTTATACGTATTGAAACATATTTTTAAAAATGGAGTCATAATGCTCAAGTCATTATGCTGAAGACACAAGTCTGCAAGACAGAGGACACCCTCATTACACAGCTTTGAAACAAAGCACTAATATAATTTTCCTGTTGGCTACTTCACAGTTAAAGCAAACTCTTTTCTGCTGAGCTGCTGCTTTGAAAGTATGACCTGTACACTCAAATGTTTATCTGCTTGAACAGAAGATCGAACCCTTACCACAGACGTGTAACAAATGCAGTACTATCCTGGCCTTCCAAGTGATTGGAAAGTCAACAGAGCCACTCATAAGTAAAGATTTTAGTACAGGGAGAGTTCATTATGGAGAAAATGGGGGTTTTATCAGCAAAAGGCTGCTCAGGATCAAGAATGACTTCATCATGTGTGATGAAGATTTTGCATGTGATTATATGATAAATAAGATGTCTTTTTTATAATACGATATTTTAAGATAAATTCATCATACTGTTAATATAGAAATTATTAATATTCTTTTAGGTTTTGAAAATTTACCTGGCTTATCTGCTAAGGATTTTGTTACGCTTGCTATCATACGACATTATATTGACTTTAAAGTGAGTATTGTTCAAGAAAATATTACTACTGTATCTGCATTTCCAAAAATAATAAATATATTTCAGGATACAATAAACAAATAACCTTTCAAAAGCTATCCCCTATGTCACAAGTCCCCTGTTTTTTCACAGAGTATAAACCAGTATTTACCATCAAAAGAAGCAATCCTACCTCCAGCACTGCAACAGTCCCCAGACTTTTCCTTTCTGCTGCTACAAATATTTGCGACTGCACAGAAAATAAGACTAGAAACTAATGCTAGTTAAAAACACCTCAGAAAAAAATAGGTTTAACTGTTTGCCAACTCAAGATCAGGAATGTGCCAGGAGTAAGAAATTAGGGCAGGACTGTGGAGTAGGAGAGTAGGACTTCCTCTTTGTGCAGTAAAGTCAGTTTAGGGGGACCCTATTAAAATTACATTAAATACACATTATGATAAAGAGGGTATTGTGCTTTCCCATCTTTATTTCCCCATGCAGTATCCATCCATCCATCCATCCATCCATCCATCCATCCATCCATCCATCCATCCATCCTGTCAAAAGTTTGATGTGCCTATATGAAACTAGAAGAGGATAACAAGCATTGTAGAAGTAATCCTGCTCAAAAAATGCTTTAGTTTATGGCAATTTTCTGCTCAGGAAAAAGGTCTGTGTGAGAGTTTGAAGTGTTCAGGAACTAGCAAGACTTGATCTTTGGTTGATAATTCCAACTTTTGTCGAGGTCTCAATTTGCAGTTTGCTCTGATAATGGCTGCAATTTAAGGTTTTAAGAAGCAGGCAGTAGGAGACAAGACTCCACTCTTGTATTTTGGTATCTTAGAGCCATCTGTATTCTGAATTTCTGTACTTATCAGTATTTCTGTTACTCCTCTGTGGAATCAAGCTTGGGCTTGGGAAGGCTTAGGGAGCAAATTCATTCGTGCATGAATTTGGCTTAACATTAGTGAAATCTAACCTTGCATAAAAATTCTGAAACAGTAAGGAGAAACCTGGGTGCTCTATTACATTTTGAAAAATTGGAACAGAAAAAATGAGATCAATATCAAATAGTGTGGTGTATGTTTCACATACAGGTTGGAGAAGTTTGGAGTGAAATATGTGAAGAACTAAAAGAAGAATTTAGGCCTATTATGTCAGATGAGGAAGCCTTGGAAGCTATTTTGAAGGTATCAGAAGATACTGGAAAAGCAGTTAATACTCTACAGACTAAAATTCTTGAACGTCAACACCACCAGGAAATCCAAGAAGAGAAAGAAACATATACAAAAGTAAGATGAGGAGTATTTAAATAAGTAAAGCCCATGTAAGCTTTCTCTGTCAATTTATATGCAGAATTTCTTATTATATAATATTGAGAATTTTATATGTCTACATTGCTTGAAAATGGTCTAATCTGTCTCGGCAGCAAATTTTAGTTTTAAATTATACTAGGTTAACTCTACTCCTCCTAAATTGTATAATTTTCCCAGTATTTAGAGGCTAACATGAAGAAATAAATCAGTATCATCAGTGATGGCTGAGCAATCACTAGTGTAACAAGAAATGATCATTACGTTGCTATAGAGTTGCACCTGTGTTCATCTGTAGCCAATAACAATTAAAAGTACCTATTACAATTACATCTGCTTCTTAAAACGAAATGTCTCTGCTGTAAGCTCCTGTGGCTGAATATTCACAGAGCTTCATTACTTCAGAAAGTAGGGCTTTGTGCTTCCCAGAATGCTGAGGGTGAGCAGGTACAGATATTTTCCAGCTTTGGTTGTAAGGCAAGCATTTGGCATTTTTGCTCATCTATTGTCTCACCCTCTCCTGCTTTCTGGGAAGTAAGATCTGTTGATCCAGTTGTCTAAAATCTCATGCTAGTGTTTTTGAGGGATTGTCATGCATTGTGATGATTGCCCTTTTGTTACCTCAACTGATTCTGTCTCTCTTATTCAGCATTTGAGAGTAAGAATGTACAGAAAGTATTCCTGAAAGAGCTGGGCCTCTTCCAACATACATGTCCAACATATGTGTTGGAAGGCAGGAAAATGAGTTTGCACAGAGAAAGCAAGCCTCTTTTTGTTTTTAAAGGCAGTGCATAAATTAAGTTTTTAAAGGACAAATACTTTACTACAACAATATCATCCAATCTCAGGTTAGAGGGATGTGCTGAGGTAGCCAAAGGGGCATAGGTGAACATACTTTGCACAAATAAAGAATTCAGAAAACCTCATGAGAATAGGATTGTGGTACATCTTGTAAATCTCATTTATATTACAGATCCAAGCTATACTTAAGCAGAGAGAAATGATAAATAAATCTTGGGAAAATTTCTTGGCTCGGACATCAAACTATGAGGCATTGAAGGTAAGAAATCTGGTGGAGCAAAAACTTGACATTCACGGTGTAGTTATAAGAATTGCAAAGTTCCAAAGACATTTCTTAATGAATTATGAGGTTATTCAAGTGGAAGTTACAGTGAATTTTATATTCACATAGATATGGAAGAAGTAATCAGAAGATGTATTTGCAAAGTTACACAATCTTTGATTCTTCTCCTCTTCTGTTACAATCACAAACTGAGGATCAACATAGTAATTTGCAATTAAGAGGTGTGTGTATATATATATATTTGTCCTGAAACTGTTGAAACTAAAAATCTGTTTAATTCTTATTTTTCTTAATTTTTTTCTAATGCTTCATTCACTGTTTTTAGTACAGCAAACATCTTTCAAGATGGGAAATATTTTATGACTTCTAGCAATATTCATGCTTTTCCAAAAAAAACATAAAAAATATTGGAGTCCTGGTTTAGCGATGAGACTTAAGTTGGAGAATGAATGAAATCAGATTTAAACAAAGCTTTGGCAGCTCAATCTAATTTTTCCTGATTTCCCAAAGGAGATGCAAAGGAAAACAATTTTCTTCCCATGCAAGCACTTCCCTGGCCTGTGGTAAAGATCTGTGCTAGAATTAGAAATGAAAAGAAGCCAGAAAGGAACTGGGAGAACTATAGACTCATTAGTTTTAACCAAGTCCCTGGGAAGCTGTCTTAGGCACATGAGAGACAAGGAGATTGGTAGTGGCTGTCATGATTTACCAAGGACAAATCATGCCTTGCCGACATGGTTGCCTTTTGTGATAAAATTATTTGTTCTGGAGAAAGAAAACTTGGCTTTAGCAAGGTTTTCAACATGGTCTTGCGTAGCCTTCTCGTAGCCAAAATGGGGAAATATGGACTGGACTACATACAAGTGGACTACAAGTTGGATGAAAAACTGGCTGAACTGATGGGCTCAAAGGACAGTGGTCAGTGATTAAAGTTTAATGAGCAGTCAGTTTTGAGTGATATTCCTCAGACTTTATTAAAAGGCTGATAATATAGGGTTGATTTAACATTTTAATTAATGACTCAGATATTGGATCACTATCCATCCTCATAACATTCCAGGTGTGGAATGCCCCATCCCTGGAGGTGTTCAGTGCCAGGTTGGATGGAGCTCTGAGCAGCCTGGTCTAGTGAAATGTGTCCCTGTCCACAGCAGGTGGGTTGGAACTAGATGATCTTTAAGGTCGCCTTCCAACTCAAACCATTCTGTGATTCTGTATTCTGTGACACTGAGCTGGAGGAAGCAATCCACATGCTGGGAGGTAGGGTTGCTATTCAAAAGGACCTTAACAAGCTGGAGGGATGGGCTGACCTAAAGGTCATGAAGTTCAGGGAAAGAAAACATGAAGTCATTCATCCAGAATATATTGAGGTTATGTTGTGACATCTGGACTGACAGGCGATGTAGTTGTGTGCTGTGTGTGGGGTGACAAGCTGATCGTGAGGCAACAGTGTTCTCTTGTGGCCATGAGGGCTCACGGCATCAATGGCTACATTAGACAGAATAGAGCCCACAGGTCACAGCTACCAGGATTCCCTTCCCACCCTTGCAAGGCCATATCCACTTTTTCTGTTTTCAGGTCCTTAGTACAAGAAAGAGTCACAAGCTAGAGAGAGGGTACCTACAATTAAAGGAAATAAAATTATCGCCTCTTTTTTTTTGTCATTTTGATGGTATATTTTTTAATGTCTGCAAATGATACAATTAATTCAGATTAAAACAATTTTGCCTTTTCTGACTATCTTCAGAAAGCAAAAAAGCTTCAGGAAAAATCAATAGAAGTTTCCAGATCTAAAATAAAGACTCAAAATGGAACAGTCCATTCTACCGATATAAAAGGCCTGCATACAACAGTAAGTAATCTTCAATGACACTGTTTTGTTTTCATTAATGTGAAAGTGGTTTGGGGTTTATTCTGGCTGTATATGTGCTGCTGCTTATGTTTTCTTTAAGAATGTTTATGTTGACAAGCTTCACATATATAAGAAAGAATCTGTATCTCCTGAAAACCACCTCGTCCTGTCCTGACATACTACTCAGACAAGTAGTTGGTCAGAATGAGATTCAGATCTGCAAATTACACAGAAAAAGTGTGGGCAAGATGATCCCTGTGCTACTTGAGATGTCCCTCTTGTGAGACAGCCATTCATGAAAACCTTCCTGAGGTCAAGATCTCCTTCATTTATTGTTGGGTAAATGTGTGATCTCTGATAGATCCTTAGAGGTGTCCTTTGTCAGTAATGTGTTCCCGACTGTCTGCAGAGAAGCCACTCATTGTATCTACAGAAAACTTTTTTTTTCTCATTTCCATCAGTTAAGTGTGAGAAAATAAAAGGTATTGTTAAGATGTTATTCATACCTAAGAGCATATTTAGATGTTGGTTTTTGACGAGATGTGATAAGACATGAGAGAATACCCATTCTAGTGAATACCTGGTTTTGAGCTAGCTAGATTATTTCTGTGTGAACTTCACACTTAAGAAGGATTTTAGGGGGAGGGATTGTTTCTTGGCTGCTTATAAGTTACTCCTACATGTAAGAAGAAAGAAGTGAAGCATAAAGATGAGGTGCTGTTGCAAATTTGTATGAAGGCAACAAATTCTATTATGGGCTCCCTGGCATGAATAATGACAACAATGCAAAGGTGGCTGCAACTTGAAAAAGTAAAGAGGCAGTTCCTGTTTGATGTGACAAAGAAGAGAGGAGCTTAGTAGGAAGCAAGGGGATTGTCTCAGAGTACTGGACTGGGATTTTTATCAAATTATCTTTGTCCTAATGATACAACTTCAGAAAGATATGGAGGGAAGCATATGTGAATGCAAGATGAAGTGGGCTGGAAAAATTTACTTACTTGTATATACACCACTGAGACTGTTAAACAGCACTATTTTGCAGAAAATACCTGAAAAATTTAGATATGAACATGGGTAAGCTGGCAATTGTTAGTAGAGAGAAATATATTGTTAGATCTTATTTTACAGGCTTGAACCTCAAGCCAAGATAGTTTCTTGTTAAACCCACTTCCTCCAAGAAATGAACAATCTTTATGGTTCTATAAGCAATATTTCAATAACTAGATAAAAACAAGGAAAAGGTTATTTGGCATTATTCTGCCAGCTGGCAGAATAAGTGTATTGAGAAAACAAATACATCAGCAGCATCATATCAAATTCCTTGAGTACATTGCCTACAAGAATTAGGAATGACAGATATGGGTGGAAAGGTTTTTTATGCAACAATCTTCTTTCCTCCTCTCTACCAAACAGCTTTAGTAGGGAGAGATGAAGATTAAACAATGATGGGTATTGCAAACCAGGCAAGGTCAAGTAATCAAACATATTCACTCAAAGAGTTGCATTTTTTGTTCTAGTAGGTCATGGTTAGAAGACAGAGCTGTTGCTCAGGGGTTTTTATTTGAAGACCTGAACCTATTGAGTATAAAGAGTAGTAATGAGACTGGAAAGGGTATGTCTCTTTCAGTCTTGGAGTTTCCCTGGAGCAGTACTTATAGGCAATTGCCTTCCGAGAGAAAGAGGGTGTGTTCCTTTTCTTCTTCTTTAAAATATTAATGTATAGAGAAAATCTGAGAACAAAAACTGGCTGATATTCTATACAAATCAAAATAACATTGCACAGCAAACTTCTGTTGTAATAAAAGCTTGATTTTCTGTTTTGCAATTCATAAGATCAGATATGAAGGCAGTAAAGCAGGGCACATAAAAGTACCTGCTGCAAAACACTCTTTTCTTCTGTACTGATGGGAACAAATTGTGAATTTAGTATAAAGGATAGTTTTAGTGTGCCTTGGAAACCTCAGCAGGCATCTCCACCAGGTGAATAATATTTTCAAAAGACAGTTCATGGTTTAACTCTCATCTCATTTTAAATGCTAACACAAAAGTCAAGCAATGTATTTATTTTGTATTTCAGATCGGACCTGGTCGCTTAGTAACTGTTGAAAGTACAGCTCGTCAATTCATTGGACGGCCACTGGCTGTTACAGACCTGGCTCTTCCAAAGCCCTCTGTTTGTAAAGGAGCCTCAAAAAAAGATCAAAGGAAATAAAACATTTGACTCAGTCAAGAAAAAATGGGTACCTGTAGAACAGATAGTGTTCCAAACACTGCTTTTCATATTAATATATAGTTACCTGTATGTAGATACAAGATGAAATCTGTTTGTAATGCTTCGATAAGTTCATTAGAACATCTTGAGAGTAAAATTATATTTTCCCTTAATATAAATATGGGGATATTTTATTAATAACGTACTCTGTGCAGTGCGGTACAAAGGTACGTTGAATCTAATAACTTTCTGAGCTAGTATCCACCATCAATAGATGCACTATTTACATTTCCATCTCTTGCTGACACATTCCACACTCTGTAGTTTAGGTATCTCATTGAGCAGAGTGATAAACCTTCACATAAGCACATTCAGTTCTTCATTTTCCTGAATACCGTACCCACATGGTTTTTATCCAAGTCCATTTTGTTTCTTGAATTGCCACATTTAGCATCAGGACTTTTGACATCTACTTCTCTCAGTCTTCAACTAAAGACTCTTTAAATGCTTGTTTATGCCAACAGTTTCTCCAAACCTGTTGGAGAGACATGCTAGAATGTCCTGCTCCTAATGGGTTCCTCACAGATATTAAATTGATCTTACTAATCTAATTATTTGTTGGGCTATTACTCATGTTATCTCTAATAAGAACTCATCCTCTTCCACCCTAGCACCTCTAGAATACCAGCACAAACTGGTGAGCACCAGACCTGTATGTAGATAACTCAGTTTTTAAGCCATTTTCTTCTTTCTTAATTTGGGCAATGCCAGAATTTGATGTATTACAATACAGCAAGATTCCCTGAGGCTGTTGCTTCATTTTAAAACCAGTTACTGGCATAAATTTCTGTGACATTGCAAGCTCGTATTCTGTAACATACAAATTCTGACATGTAGTCTGTCATTTTTGTGTGTAAGCAACGTTTTGAGAAAAGCACAGGCTTACACTTTGTTAACTGCCAGCTTGGAAAAAGGAAATAAACTTGAGCTTAACATACTCAAAAACCCTTTTGAACTTCATGAAAGAAGGATGGGATAGGTACATGTGTGTAAGCGTGTTGTAAAAATACATTTGTCCCTCTAACTAGACAAAGCAGTGGCAGCATTAAAAATAAAGGCAAATAGTTTTGTTTCAAAATTGTCTAGTTAAATTCTATAAAAAAAAGAATCCTAAAAAAATAATGAAAGAAAACTGCCATGAAAAATGGTACTTGAAGTTTAGAAAAATCTGTACATGTGTCATTTCCAAAGATCAGAAGTGTTTTCTTACGGGCAAGTCTATTACACTGTAGAGTAAGGAACTCATCTAGTACTTTAAACTGGAGAAATTAAATTGGGCTATGCTAATTTAATTTAACTTTTCATCCTGGCCCTTTGCCAACTGATAATGTTTAACTACAATCCAGTTTCATTAAGACATTTTTTCCAAAAATTATCTGTATAAAGTTTAAGTATGATTTATTAAACAAGCCTGTAAATGTATTTCTTGCCTGCCTGCAAGAAAAGTTAAGGTGTATAGAGATTCTCTAGCTGGAGTCGTCTATGTCAAGTAAAGTCTTGCTCCGTTGTTTATATTTCTCTGACAGCTCTGCAGCAGCTCTGCTGCTTTATTATTGGTTTTTATGCTCCATTGTCATATCACAATTAAAACCAAACAATAAATATTTTACTAGGAGAGTAGGGGGTTTTTACATGCTTGCACATACATGAATGTGTGGGTGTCTCATTGCTACTGGCAGCAAGGCAAATGTCCGTTCGAAAAAAAAGAGGACTTGGGTAAGTCCTTCCAATTTCTGAGCAAAGGTTGCAGCAATACAGTGTAGCCAGGGTATGGATAAAGAAGAACTTTTAAACTGGAATCAATTTTGCTTATGCAAAAACTTTAAATCAGGCACACAGTGAGCCCCACAGCATTTCTCCCCCAACTGCATTGTGCTTCTGCTACAGGCACCCTGACTGCAAGCAAGCAGCTGCAAATGCTCGTTAATTGAGCATTATTGTTAATTAATAATGACTGGAGAAGGGACAGAATTTCCAAAAATGTTTGCATTTATATGTCACAGCAGCACAGACAGCATTTGATTTTTGCCAGCCAGCCATGGACCGTGGTCTGGCTGTTGGGGGGGTGGGAGACACATGACACTGAAGAAACTGGGCTTGATTTTCCTGCTGTAGCTGTATGGAAAATGAATGGATGGAAAGAGAGGGAGTACTAGTGGAAGAAAAGATCATCTCATTTCCTGTTAATCCCTCATGTAGACATCCCAGGAGTAGCCAGCTGCAGCTTTCCATGGCTCTGTCATAGACATGTCCACTACAGTATGCCCACCTGAAATTTGTTTTGCTGCTGCTTATGGTGCTCCGTTCCTGTGGTTCACTATCACCTGCCCCTTTGGCAGACATTGCAGGGTGACCATAGCAATTGATGAACTGTTCAAGTATTCTGCAGCCAATTATGGTAGATGCTAAGCACCTTTATCTCCTACAGAAAGCTAATTAAAAGAAAGACAGTCTGAAGGTTGAAGCTTTTAAAATTGCATAGGATACCTTGCTCTTGCATTCAATTAAAAGACCACTAATATACGAAACATTACCTTTAAAATGTTATTATAGATGACATTACTTCTGTAGGTAATGACTAAAGTTATTTGTTGGTGTGAACAAGGGGAATTCATTTATATGATTTATCACAGTTAAAACACTTACTACAAATGCAGTGTAGTGTACAGTTTTATAAAGTGGATATTCCTGGAACAGATTAGATGATGGCTCTCAAATTGCTGCTCATTCTAACATACCAATTCCTGAAATTGCTCAGTTTGGGTGCATGGTGAATCCCTCTATTTGCTCAAAAGAAAAAGTGTGTTTAACATATTATTTGTATCAGGGATTTACAGTGACATTCATGGATAAAGAAAAATCACTACTTTTGTACCCTCTCCAGAATACTGTAGGAGATATATTTTAGAAGATGCAGTTCAATATTATGTTCACCTAACTAAACATTTACAAATCTATGGGACTTGTTAGATATTTTACAAACTTATATATATGAGCTAGGCATTACGTGGGATGGATTTTTTGTTACTTATGAAAGTTTATATGCCATTACTGCATAAGTACTGTTTCCTACAATAATTAAAACCAGCTGGAATCTCATAAAAGGCTAGAACACAACAAGGACTGAACAAGGTGCATTGTCCAAGGAGTAAAGAAGAGAACAGTCAGCATTTCTTAGGCTTTTTGTGCTCAGAAGAACTGGATGAGCTAGGTGGTTAATCTCCCTGAATTATTTTACCATGCCCAATGGTTTATACTAGGAGCAGTACTCACATCAGTCTTTCAAACCACTTGATGTATGGGTCTCTTCTCAGCTGTGATGTTGCCTGCTATGACAGGGATGGACTATCACCTTATTTGCAGTCTTGTGTAAAACACTGTTCTTAATGTAATGTAGTAGTGTTTTTTCAAATAAAATGTTAATAGACAAGAAATGTACTGCTATTCAGACCCTGCTGCTTAGAAAAATATTTTAATTAATCCATAGCTTAGACTAAGCAATGATAAAATACCAAGTTTAGATTGCACAGGACATTACAATGAGCATAACTATTTATCTCGATGTCACACCTCCTTCTTGAAATTCTTAGAAGTAATAGTATGTGCAAGCCACTGTATAAAATGTTTCTTGACATTCTCTCCATTGCTTAATGTATAAAAATATATTAGGTTTCCATCAAAATTAACTTTTAAAAAAGAGACTTATTGGAAAAGACGAGACTCTACAAAAAATATGACATGTCCAGACTTACAAGCTTACCTGAGAGAACAAAGGTATTCAAAAGCATCCACACATGCAGTGAGGAAAATGCAAGCTTAGTAGTTTGCAAGACAAGGAAAGCAAAAGTGACAAATATGGAGGCTCACATACTTATCAGTTTAGCAGTGGTTATATAAAGAAAAGGAAAAAAAAAAGGTTGAACCATGCCAAAGGACTTGTCTAAGCATCTACTGTGCTTTTGTGCTCCTTCATTTTAATGTTGGCTTGCTGAGGTATCTTCATTTTCTTCCCTTTTGGCCTAAAATCAGTTGGTGAAAGCAGACCCTGCAAGATTATAAAAGAAAGGTAGTTATAGTCCAAGCAATATGTTAGGAATGCTAGGATTAAATGATCTCCATGTTCAGTCTGAAAACCTAAATCATCTGACTGCTTGTATCAGAAAAAAGTCTGTTGCTGAGGAGGAAGGAACAGATCTAGGACTGATTGGTAAGATGTAAAGCCAGTCATCTACATGATCTCAGTTCAGACTCATCCCAGACAATGATGACCAGAATCTGTCACTGTTTAGTGATTCACAGTGACCATGAGATCACATTATGTGTCAATAGTTTTAATGGAAAGAATATGGTTCAAACTATCAAGGATTTGAGCTTCCCTCTCACAGAGAGATCATTCCCCAAAGCTGAGGCTGAAGTCCAAATACCAGGAAACTTTTAGTATTGTAATTACTGTATTAATGTATTGTCATTTACATGCACACAGTGATAAAGAATTCAGTAACCACTTCCACACACTCCCACNTTATTGTCATTTACATGCACACGGTGATAAACAAAGAATTCAGTAACCACTTCCACACACTCCCACATGCATACCAGGCATTTTTACACTTTGTTAAGTATAGAAAGTATAGTAGTACCCTAACTACTAGTGACTCATGTATTGTGTAATAGCTACCACTGAAAGAGGCAAACACTTTTGAAAGTAGAAAACTGGTAATTACTATATTGTCTGAACAATCAAGGATGAGGTTGGAGCAGTGGTTCAGTTTAATGAACCAAACTGACACTATATCCTATAGTTACCTTCTAAAGTTCTGTGTGAGTATGTGGAAGAATATTTGGGAGATGTTAATTGCCTTCTGCCCATTCCATGGGATCTTGAGAGTACACAGTCTACATACATATCCCAGAAGTTCTGGGCTAAATCATTGAAGAGTTCATTGTGCTTGGGCTTAGGAGATTCCTTTAGGAACATCATGAAGTCCCAGAGAGCAATGACTGTATCTGCTACCTTGAGTTTCTTCATTTCCACCAGGCCGTGGGATGATAACTCCCAGCACTGATGGTCAATCTCACCCAGGCTTGGAGGAGTTTCTTTTTGATAGTCTAGATTGGCATAAACCAAGTTTAGGATCAATATACAGCCCAGCTGAAGACACCACCTTCGTTTCCATACAAATTCCATACTTTGAGAAGATACCTGAAAAGAAGCATATAAAATCACAGTGATTCTGTCATTATATACTTCATTCTTACATAACTTTCAAGAGTACCCCAAGAGATGATTTATGCATATATTCAGAAAAATACATTTTTTTCAAACCATGGAATAAATACCAGTCAATGAACCCTAATGCTGGAGCTAGGTTTGCACCTGGAAATTGTTAATGCTGTAAATTTAGGACATGAAAACCTGAAGCAGAAAGTTTGAAGTGACCATAGCCTATGTCAGAACTGCTCCTTGAGACCAAGACATCTTCCTTAAACTCTTGCACTTAGATCATCAGTGAAATTAGGTTAATAGCAGATGTTTAAAGAATCTTAGTGGTATGCTATTTTAAATTATTGCAAACAAGTAACAGAGTTATAAATAGGCAGTATTTAATGCAACAGTTCAAAATGAAGGCATGGTAAGCCAGACCATAGTCTATTTGGTGAGCACAGACATGTTATGAATTCATTCAGTAGCTGTTGCAAGGCTGAAAAAGGCAAATTCCTTACTGGCTTATGCTAGAAAATTAAGTAAACTTTTAGCACAATTATTTCTAGCATATATTCAAAACACAAAAACTATCTGGAGAAAGAGAGATGGAAAGAGCAGTAACAGAGGAGGCATAATGAGAACTTCAAATGCTAACAGAATATGTACTCATTATGATATATGGATTCCCTCTGGGAAAAAATGCAGTTTTCCTATGATGTGTATTCTATATCTTTGAAGTAAATATAGACAGAACATCACTAAAACACCTGATAATTTTTTGGTTTTTTTTTAATCAGTCCTTCCTATCAAGTACAGTGGAATAGGAGAGTAAAACAAGCAAAACAAAACCCCCCAAACCCCCAAAAAGTGTAAGTGTGAAAAGACAGTCAAGACTCTCAAATAGTGCCCCTTATTTTGGTATCCTAAATCAATTCTCTGTCAAGTAGTTGGTGCTATGCTCATTCCCACAGTTTCCAATTAAAAATGTAAAACACAATTACAAAATGATATGGAGTTTTGTGCAAATAAAAGGCAACATTTTGGGCAACTGTGCAAATTTTAGTGGGAACTTGGCCAGAACTGCAAGTGTGCTCTCCCACTCTGAATATCTCTGGGTATTGCCAAATTGAAAAGTTAGTCTATGTTATCTTCAGAGTATTAACACACTGATGTCCTTTCTGCAACTCTTATGCATTTAACTCTGATGCATTTAAAGAGAAGATAATCCAGAAATGATACAATATTTATGTGAAATGTTTATAAGAATACAGAGTTGAGGTGACACCATGGAGTTCAGTCACACCAAGCCGGGTCAGGAAACAGGACAGTGAAATAGGCCTTTTTGCTGTAGCCTCAAGGTCCTGGGATGGTTTCTAGTTTGAATGTGTAATGACACTGCTGCAGCCATCTGAGGTTTCTAAAGTCATGTATTCCTTTACTTCAGCTTCAGAACCCAAGGAACTGAGCCAGATAACCTCTTAGCCTAGCTCCTTTCTAAAATTCCTTGGCCAGCTAGATTTCAGCAGGATTACCTGCCTCAGTATCCCAAGAGCTTATCAAAATGCATTAAAGCTTCTCTTCCTTGGGCTGTTAGAAAGCCGGTTATAAGTAGGGAGGGAAATGCTTCTCATTTCCACTTCACTAGGCACCAGCATTCAGAAGGACACACTGACAATTTAGGAAAATGGCAGCCAGGAAACCACCAACATTTTGAGTTGTTTTGATTTCATTCAATGTTTTAATCCAGCTAAAATCTAAAATGCTAAAGGTCCACGTGAACACCTCAAACAGGAGCAGAGACCACCACAAACCTCTTTGAACAAGTAACTCCTGCTATTCAGCACAAGACAGATGAATTTCACAAAGGCAATGACTAAAGAGATAAGTTGTACTTACAGTGTTTCTGTGAGAAGATGGAAAGAAGACAGTAGCCTTGAAGCCACACAAGTCAGCCACTAGGAGAAAAAGAAAGAAATTCATGAGAGGGCTGCAAGTGCCCGGCAGCTGCTGGATGCTCCAAGGATGCCGGGATTACACTGCACAGGGACGACTCTGTTGCTGGCAAAGCAGCAGCAGCAACAGCAGAACTCGGGTCGGTGGAAGGGTGGAGGGAACTGTGGCTGTGGCAGCCCCACCTCTTTCTGCAGCAGGCACCCAGTGTCAGCCCAGGCTGGGCTGGGGCCTCACCTGGAGAGACTGCCTTCGTGGGGGTGGGAGTGGGCGTGAGGGAAGGGCAGAGGCAGAGGGATGTCAGACGGAGGAAAATAAAATGGGTAGCAAATCTTTCACCAAATCTGTAACATGAAAACTCTCATTTAGTAAACTATTTCATAAGCCTAGGTTTCCATCCATGTTCCTGTTTGCTCACCAGAACATGCAGGGACAATGTTTAAAGTAATGGAAAAGGACAAATTTATAGTAGAATTGGGTCTGTCAACTAAGCACATATGCTTTAGTGGAGTTCAAAATTCTGAATTCAAAATTCTTCCAAAATCCATAGCTTTTCTATATCATGTGTTTTAAACCATTGTACTTCAGCTTATTCCTTTTATTATTGCAGCTGAGGTGCCTCCATCTAGTGGGATTTTATTGTACTGAAGAGTGTATCCTCGGCAGTGGTTAAATCTCTTTATCTTTTTCCATAAAACTGTAAAATTAGTACATCAATATTTTAGAACATTTGGACCTCGAGTATGTTGGTGTAGTTATTTCTTTCAATTAGAAAGACTTTTATACCAATTTCCCAGCATTGAGTGTTATGTGCATGTTCAGAAAGGCAAGGAAATTATAAACCTGACCTGCATTTTTAAAGTATTTCAACTCTACCTTAAATAAAGTTGTGTTGCTAAAATATTTCAGCCTAATTTCTACATATTACCATCAAAGTTAGTTCTTTTCTAGACTGTGAAAAACAGCACATACAGCACAAATTTCAAAAAACTGCTGGTGGAAGTTTTAAAATTGTTGGGGAAAGAGATTTTATGGCTTCTTCTTGTTAGAGTTGATGACAGCACACTACCTAGTGATTTATATCATGAGAGAAAAGAAACAGAGTGGTAAAATTGTGATTTGATATAGCTGTACCCCTGTGATTTTCAAGCAACCGTATATGAGTATGTGAAGTGAACAGAAAGAACAGAAAGAGCAGGAGCTACAGCATTATTTATCAAGAAACTCAGAATATGCATTGACTACATATAAATCAGTTTGGGGACCTTTAAAGTTCTATCTATGAATTAGAGATATCTCTGTGACACAGGGGCACTCTATGTAAACAGGATTGACTCACTGAAGATAAAGAATTGAGTCACCCTCTGCATCACTGATTTGCAGCTCCTGAAGTAGAGCAATAAGAGTGATGTTCTGCCATCAGGCTTGACAGTGAAGTGCTCACAGCCCTGTTACTGAGGATCAAGTGTGGCACACCCACTAGTGACTGCACAGCCAACACAAACCAGGAGAGAAAGGTGACAGAATCAGTGCTGCCCTGGAAAAAGAATCCCTTCAGGGGAACAGATACATTTCTGAAGCAAAGTATTTAGACAATGAAACATCTAAATATCCTCAAACTTCAGAGTTTTTAATTATTCCATTTCAGTCATTCTTAGCATCGTGTATTATGTGTGATGAGGCACTTAATGGTATAAAAGGTTCCAGAAAATGCAGTGGCACATCTCACATGAAATGTTACTTAACTCCCTGCTGGTATGAGCTTGTTTGCATGAGCTTGCTCTGTGTTGAAACAAATCCAGTGTTATATCAATGAATTTTACACCTTCAACTCATAGCATACAGGAGACCAGCTTTTCTTTATTTCTCTTTTTTGAGGTCAAGTTTGGATTGATCACATGAGTTGAATTAACATTGTTTAGTAGCTCTGCTGGTGTCTCTGGGCCCTTCTACAAGTTAGCCCATTAACCTCCTGCTGTGTGTAAGGGATGTTCAGGACACTGGTTTTAAGGCTCTGCTATGTGTACCAGCTACAGACCCAGCTTCTCTCAACAATCATAATGATTCCACATCCATAATGATTCAAACAGTATGTCCCACAAAAGCAGAACAAAGCACAAAAACAAGGGGTAATTTGACATATATTTGTATTGGTATCCAACAAGAGCTCTGAGCCTATGACTTGTTCCTCGAAGAACTTTGCCGATAAACTTCTTGCCATCTGCAACTTCCCTTCTTTATCTCACTTGGAAGTTCTTTTGCTTATCTCCTTTTTTTCTGTTCTTTTCTATAGAATGCTGAAATCACGTGCTTTACCAAAGTCACAGTAGCACAGTCTAACTTTTGCATCTGTTAGGACTTCTGAACCTTGACTACTATTCAGACCAACCGACAAGTCCTTCTCATATTATGAATCATAAATGTGGACAAAATGTTCTGCTGGTTTTACTATGAATTGGCATGGTAACACAGAACAGGAAGGTTCTCCTGAACGAGAGGGCCTAGTTCCCTGCCACTACAGGAAGCTCTGTTATGCAACCACCTCATACATTTATCAAGAGCCAGATTAAAAACAGGTATATTTTTGCTCCCACTAATTCCATGGAAAAGCTGTTTCATAATTCAATTGCAATAATGACTAAAAACATTATTCTAATTTCCTGACATATTTATTACTGAATAGTACATATCTATTTGTTCTTGTGTCTTTGCCTTGCAAATTAAATGGTTTTCATCCTTCATGTTTTTTCATCCTTCATGTTTATTTTCCTGATATATTTATAGACAGCACTTGTATCTCCTCTCTGGTTTTGTTTAATTGAAGTAAACAAGCTGAGCCATCCTAAAATCTGCTCTTTCAAAAGGCTCTCAAGCTCTCTGATGATGCATCTAACTTCCCTCTATCCCTCTTTCAGTTCAACCTTAGCTCAACTATAGAACAACTGACTAGATGTTTTCACAGTACCCCAAATGAGATTTCACCAGCCCTTAAACAATGACATTAATGCCTCGCTACTTTAAATGAAATACATCTCCTGAGATATTCCCTTGTTGTGGTTTAATCCCAGTCAGCAACTAAGCACCATACAGCTGCTCCCTCACTTCCCCACCAGGAGGATGAGGGAGAGAATTGGAAGGGTGAAAGTGAAAAAACTTTTGGGTTGAGATAAGGACAGTTTAATGGGGAAAGCAAAAGCCACACACACAAACAAAGCAAAACAAGGAATTAATTCATCACTTCCCATGGGCAGGCAGGTGTCCAGCCATCTCCAGGAAAGCAGGAGTCCATCACTTGTAACAGTTACTTTGGAAGACAAACCATCACTCCAAATCTTCCCTGCCCTCCCCCTTCTTCCCCCAGATTACTGATCATGATGCCACATAGTATGGGATATCCCCTCCCAACAATTTGTGCACTCCCAGCCCATTCGCTGGTGGGGTGAGGAGCAGAAAAGGCCTTGGCTCTGTGCAAACACTGCTCAGCAAAAACGAAAACATCTCTATATTATCAACACTGTTTTCAGCACAAGTCCCAAACAATCCCATTCTAGCCACTGTGAAGAAAATTAACTCTATTCCAGCCAAATCCAGCACATTTCTGTAATTATGATGATTCCTAAGTATGTCTCAATTTGAGACTTCATGAGTATGCTCTCACTGACTTTATCAGGACTACTACAAAAATACTAAGACCATTCTAAAACAAACCCTTTAAGCTTGATATCTTCCTTTTCAACCTTATTTGTGGCTATCTTCCTTTACAATTTTTCTCCTAACCCAAATATTCTCATTCTTTTCCACATGATACCATATCAAATATTTTAGGGTATTAATACAGCAAATTTGACTTTTTCCAAAGTTCTGCAATGGTTTCAGGGTCTGTGGTCGGCCAGGTCACTTTTTTTCTTTCAAAGATAAGCAATTACAGTCCAAGTCCAGCCTAGTTAACTTCAAAGACTTAGCAGAGAGAGATGGGGGTGCCCTGGGAGCCGTGCATGACATACATGGCTTGTCCTCTGGAGACACCTGTCACCCCCGAGTGCCGCAGTTTCAGCCCAGGAGCGCTCGGCTCGGGCCCCTCAGTTCAAACCCTCAAGGACGAGGCCAGACACACGTTTGCTACTTTCCGGTCACCTTGCAACATTCTTAACAGATCGGTCCAAAACACTTGCTGCTAGATTTGACGTATTACCCGTTTCAGGGTTGCAAATGTAGTCCCCATGACCTGAAAGCACGACGTGAGAGTTTTGCATTTTTCACTGTTATGATAAATTCTTTTCTGCTACTTACATGACTCATCTTGCTTTGCGCCATGTGGTGAAACTACTCTGACACTGAGGAAAGACATTGAATTTCGGGGATTTGGCTTAGGCTACACAACAGCCACATCTTCTCCTACTCTTATTTATATCACTGCAAAGATTTCTGCCCTAAATACTCCATACGATTGACAGTGCGATGCAAGCACGTCCAGTTGGCAGAAAGTAAAAGTATTTTAGCTGAAACAGTATTGTTAAAATTAACATGGAGCAGCAGGACAAGCAGGTCAGAAGCACTAAGCAGAGCGAAAAGCTGTTCAATGTATTCAGGCGCCCACTCGGCGCAGGAAGCCCAGGCCGGCGCTGAGGCGGCGAGAGGCCGCGGGCGGGG
>WEIV01009788.1:122086-132722 GCA_013390005.1 Calyptomena viridis
GGCGGCGGGGAGCCGCGATCCCGCTCCCGGGGCCTCTCCGGGAATTCCCGGGCCCCGGGCTTGGCCACGGCACGTCCCTCCCGGAGTACCCGGGGGCGGCACACGCGTGTCTCCGGCCCCGGGGCCCGCCCGGCTGTCAGCGTCGCTGCCGGGGAACATTTGTCAAACACTTGCTAAAAAATATTTCGGAGGTTTACGCGTGTGCTCTCTGAGCTTTCATTTATTGCCATCCGAGTTCTAGCCAAGGGGGTTTGCACGTGTTTGTATAAAGCGAAATATAAACAGAACATAATACTGATGTTGTTTTGTTAGTATGGGAACTTCATAGACGATTTGCGGGTCTACGTGAGAGGAGGAACTGGTGGGATGGGTTATCCCCGTCTGGGAGGGGAAGGAGGAAGAGGCGGTGATGTCTGGTTCGTTGCCGGAGAAAGAATTACCTTAAAGAGCATTAAGGAGAAATATCCCCAGAAGCGATTTATAGCTGGAACAGGAGCCAACAGCAGGTAAGAGTCAGGTTGATGAAAGCTGTTATACACAACTTTTCCAGAAAGCAAAATATCAGCTTAAGTTACTAAGCCTGGTTTAATTTTTCACAGTGTTAAAGCTCTAAAAGGTGAAAAAGGAAAAGATTGTGAAGTTCCTGTGCCTCTGGGAATTTCACTTGTTACTGATGATGGCAAGCAGATTGGTAAGAACATTTGCTTTATTTTAATATATCTAGTATTTGTCACATATATTGATAGAAACCTGCTAGATGTTAACACGAGGATGTATTCAGGATGCACATTTCCCAAAGTATGTGTCCATTTTTCTTTATTTGGACAAAGAGTTGACAAACAAATACACTGTAGAAACAGTTGGAAAAGCACTTCCAGAAATTGATAATAGTTCGTGTCATTAAATGCAACAGAAAGAAAATTGCCTTTGCAAAGAAGTGTTAAAGGCTGGGAGCCACGCTGGTCCTCCACTGAGCCATTCATGGCCTCACATAAATTATATCTGTAAACCCAGGTAAATGTCCCTATAACTTTACTGAATTGTGTCAATGCTTAACACACAAAGATCCTTGCTGAATGGCAACATTTCTTGTTTTTTAAAATAATGTTTTACTTTTTTTTTTTAAGAGTAGTGCTTGGTAATGACCAAGATCTCTTTCAATACAGTGCTCTTGGAATAGCTCTCAGATAGTTCCTTTGCAGTTTCTCAGAGTTTTTCTTCTCATACTTTTCAGAATTCAAACTAAAGTCATAAATTCCTTTGAGTTGGATGTTTAACTAAAAATGTGTGGCAAGAATTATTTACGATGTAGGCATATCCATGTCTAAAGGTATACAAATACTGCTTTTCTTTCCTTTTAATTATTCTGACCCTCAGGGGGATATCATAGCCTGCATCTTAGTGAAAAATATGGAACGTCTGAAAAGTTTGCTGTAGCCAAATCTCTATCAATGCAGATTTTTCCTGGCATTCTTGAACTCAAATATGGGAGGGTTCAGAACCACCATCTTGGCCGTACTTTGCCTGCCTGTACTTAGCACTTTTCTTGAGGTAGTGAACTGTATGACAGAGGGGAGTACTGAGGTGTGATTGCTTTCATTTGTTTCCAAAGAAGGAAAAACACCATGACCTTGAGGGTACAGTTCTTGCAAGGAAGCATACAGAAAATTTTCTTGTAACTGGAGACATGTAAGTGAAAAATCACAACTGAACTACTGCAGGATATTGTGCTTTTTCACTACTGAATTTATTTTCAGGAGAGCTTAATGCAGCAGGAGAGAGATTCTTAGCAGCTCGCGGAGGTCTTGGAGGCTCTTTGGCCACAAACTTTTTGCCTTGCAAAGGTCAAAAGCGAATTGTTCATCTCGATTTGAAACTTATAGCAGATGTTGGCTTAGTTGGGTAAGTACTGTAGTTTGAAAACTGACATTAGAAAACAAAGTAGTAAATTTCAAATGCGATTTCAAAGAAATTAGAGAGTTTGGAGGATGACTGTTATTGTGTGTTTGCATTGTCACAAATTATTTGCAGTCTGCAAAAATCAGATTGAATTTAAACCTATTAAAACTAATTTTAAAATTTGGAAAGTACTAGTTATGCTTTTGTGGGCGAAGAGCTTAATGAATCAGGATAATATATAATTAGTTATGTAATTGCTTTTAGCAATTGTAGTGATGACCAAAATACTATTAGTTAATGTATATTGAAGTAAGTAGGAGGTGCAAAACAGAGCCAAGAGTACTGCCTGTATTGCATGCTTGACTTCATGGTACTGGCTATATATATATATATAATTAGCTATAGCACATGAAGACTGAATTCAAGTAGACCTGGATGGTATTGCTGTATTTCTATCTGAGGGACTTTGAAAGATTTCCCTTAAATCCATTACACATGTATTTACATAACTCACCTGCCTGTATCCTTGGGAAGTATTGCTGGATTTAGAAAAATTCCAATTTGATTTCAAAAAATAAGTCATTATTATCTGGGGTTTGTTGGTTTTTGTTTTGTTTTTAAAAGTCCAAGTAAATGAGTGCAAAGTGGAGCTGATAGCATTGAATAAGATAATGTAGTGTATTTGAAAATAAAGTATACCGGAATCACATTAGTGTTTATTCATTGTATAAATCCAACTTTCTTTCTAGGTTTCCAAATGCAGGAAAATCATCCTTGTTAAGCAAGATTTCTCATGCCAAACCTGAGATTGCAAATTATCCATGTAAGTTCATACTCCTATTTTTAAGCAATAAAATTTCATGAGAGCAAGAAGTCTTTTCCCTGACTTGGTCTGCATGTTTATAATAAGGAATAGGGGATAATCATGTTGCCTGACTTTTAATTATATGAAATACTTCAAAGAGATACTTGCTGTTTCAGTGTCTAATTCCTTTAACCACCTTGGGTTTTCATGTCTACACCCTCATAGTGTTTCAGCCTGTGAATGCAGGGTCCATTGTTTTAGTCTCAGCCCATGTTATTGCATCTGAGACTATCCGTGGTGTGTAACATCCTCAGTCCACTGAATATGTACTGTGAAGTTCCCTTGAATATACATCTTGTATGCTTTTAGCTACCACCTGTTCTTGCAACAGAGAAGATTTTGATTTTGAATCTATCCACTGAAAAACAGACAGAAAAATTTTACTATTTTTCTATCAGTAAATTAGGATTAGTTGTCTGATCTTCATTAATTAAAAAGCAAGAGTGCAAGTACTGATAATTCTCACCAATCTTTTTGCACCACTCATGATTCTCTACAGCCTTTTTCCCACTTTGAAGAGTCCCATCTCACTTTGTGTCTCATTATTTTTCCCTGTTTGGAAGCTATTCTGTAGTTTGGATAATCATTTTGGTGTGTGAGACTTCTCCAGCTCCACTGTTCCCTTTTTGGGATGATGGAACAAAACCGCAGACAGACAAGATTTGGTGAACCAGTGGGTTTTTCGAGTGGTCTGATTTTGTTCTTTTGTTTTGGTTTTTCCTTATTCATTTTCCTTTTTTACTGTTTTGCTAGTGAACATTTGTTTAGTTTAAATACAGTGAGAAAGTCCTACAACATTTAAATATTTTGTAACATAAACATTTTTTTAAATGTTAAAACCAGTTTTGTTTTCTTCCCTTCCTCTTTTTTCCCTTGCCACAGTTACAACAATACAGCCTGAACTAGGAAAGATCATGTATACAGATTATAAGCAGGTTGGTGTGAAAGCTCACTGATTGTTTGTTGAAGTTTATATGATTAGTTATGTTGCTTAACATAATCTCAGAAAGACATTGAAAACTTTTAGATATTTTAATATGTGTATCTATAATGTGTACATATCAAATGCAATTACATGGACTTAACAGGAGTTATGGAAAAAGAACTATTTATGAAGTAATGAGAGCTTTATAGCCAAATGAAGTAATATGACATAGAGCTGATTTCAAATCACTTTGATAAATGGTTTCTCATTTTCCCCTGCCTCCTTAGTAAGTTTAGGACTTAGAAAAAAATCACTGTTTCAGAGACTAGTCTGTTACTTTTATTTAGAAGAAGCAAATGTTCTGTTAGTTGCCTCTGCAGACCTCTGGACTGAATGAGTCATTTTCAGAATGGGTGATAAATAGTGGCAGATTTGTCCAATAGTTGCAGATCTACAGTTGTAAATGACAAAATTTTTTGAATATAACGCAGTTACCATAATTTCCTGTTGGAGCTTTCTAGGTTGTCTGATCTAACTTTCTTTTGTGGTTTGGTTTTTGTATTTGTGTTTTTATTGGTTGGGGGTTTTGTATGTTTGTTTGTTTTTAATAAAATACTAAAATAGTATGACATGGTAGTGATTGCCTGAACAGCCAGGATGGTGCACTACCTGAGAGATGAGGTACCTGGGTCCAGTTCCTCTTGTGGTAATCTGGAGAAGGACTGATGGAGCTACTGCCCTACCACCTTAATTTTTGTGAACTCTATTCCACCCAGCTTCTTCAGATAAAGTTGTCAGATAATTGTGTGGTGCCTGGAATCCTTTTTATAGCACTGCCTGGGGAAGAAACCAATGCTAAATGAGACTCTTACTAATAGATTTTGGACCCCAATGTCATGTAAGGTTACAGCAAACATTTTCATTCCTCAAGCATGAATCTTTGATGTGCTTTTATTTTTGTTTTTGAAGTGTATGATACATGCAGCACTGGACTCATAACTTCCAAGATAAAAGGTGAATGCATAAAAGGGTTTCAGATGTGAAATAATGACCTTGGGGGGTTTCAGGAGCTGCTACTTAAAACTTTCATTTAACAAGCTTCAACAAAACTGTATTTTAAAGAAGTAAGTCTAGTTTGTCAGATCCCCTGTAGAGATGCAACATGTCTAAGAGAATTTTTTTTTAATATTCATTTTATTAGTTTAGGATACCTTATCCTAGAAAGCTGTGTTGCAAATAAGTGGGATTTTTCATAGCCTTTTCAAAAAACTATTTGTCGTGAATGAGGACTTCTTGTTCTTACTGATACATCTTTCTCCAGCAAGAGAAAGATGGATACTTGCATTCCTGGCTTTCTTGTCTGAAGTCTGTTTCTTGTCATAGACAGCGACCCTTATTTCTACAATTCATGGTTTTTATATTACAGTGTTGGGTACTATATGGTACCCATTTAGAAAATGCTTTTCTAAAATCAAGGGAACTAGTTGTTGTGATCACAGGGAACATCTGTGAGTAAGAGGAAGTACTCTCAGTATTGCAACTGCTAAAATCAAAGCAAAGTACACAATGTAATTAAGAGCAATAATTGAGGTGTCTTTCATGTATCACTCAAGGGACAATGACTCATTTTTTGTGTCCTACACAGCATCAGTATTTTTAAAGTAGTATGTAGCAATTTGCTTATTTTGTCTTAGTATATTATAAAAAAAGAAAATACATGCAAGTTACCTAGTCCTGTCTGTCATTACTACTTGGAAAAGACAGAAGTAGAGGATCTCAGTATGAGTTTGGTTTCAGGTCTCGGTACCGTAGCAGAACCATTTTCATTTTCTACCAGAATATCTGAGCCCCTTCTGCAATAGATGGCACACTGGAAATTTTATTCTCTGCAGGCTTTGGGCATTGTTTAATTGAATCCAGTTGCTGTCTAAATGGGTATTAGATAGATTTGAAGACCCTACTTTTGCTCTTCTTTACTTCACTATCTGTCTTAGCCACACAATAACTCACAGAAAGCTATTTTGGGGGGTTTATTAATCTGCTTTTTTTTGGTCTGTCTCAGCTCTTTTTTACAACTGTGTACAACCCTTTCAACTAGCAGAGTCCTTTGTGACAGTCTTTGCTGGGCTCTGGTTGGAAGCTGACCAAGTAATCAAAATCTCATTTCAGCAGAAGAGCAGAAGTCAAATTCTTGTAGCTTCTTATGCTCAGGGGAAACAGTGTTAAGGATGTTTGTATTTGGAATAATGATCCTCTGTACCCACAAGGAACAGACTTTATTATCTTTTCTAGTGACAGTTTGAATTCTATACAAATGTGATAGCCTGATCTTCTTACCTTTCAAAGTCTGTTTCTCAGGTAATAGCTAAACTGCAGGATCTCTGCTGAGGTATTATTACCCTCTATTTTCTACTTGCAGACAGCTATAAATAAATAGACAGTGGAAACATGAGGAGCCCCAGGTCTGTGCAATAGCAGCATTTTGTTTAATCTGCTTTTGATGATAGTTAAAGCAGCCAATGCGTATTGCTTTGTCTGGGTTCTTTTATTTATGTGAAATTATAATCACTGTTGATAGTTTAAAATCTCTGGTTTTGCTTGTTGGAAATACTTTGTTTGAAACTTTTCTTTTCCTAGATTTCAGTAGCTGATCTCCCAGGACTGATTGAAGGTGCACATGCAAACAAAGGGATGGGCCACAAATTTCTCAAACATGTAGAAAGAACCAAACAGCTGCTCTTAGTTGTAAGTATAATAAAATTTACAGTGTCTTGAAATCAAAAGCTGTGCAGGAAATAAAATACATCTTAATTGTAATGTAATTGGAATTTAGGAAATAATTTATAATTTTCATGTTTTATGATAAATATAGCTGTAATACTGCTTACAAAATGGAACACTCAAACAGCTGATGATAAATTAAATCCTTAAGTACAATTTATCGTTGAAAATTGCCAATTAATTTAGATCAGGGAAGAGTTCCAAACATAATTAATATATAAATAATTAATATATAAATAATAATTAAGGCATGGAGTGATTTTTTTTTTCCCTTTTCTGCAAGATCTCCTTAAGAGGTCTGAAAAACAGACCTTTGAGAAGCACTGTATCAGAACTAACCAGTTTGTGCTTCCAGGGTCTATGATGTTAGTTTGGTGTATAGTTGCCCTCTGTTGCTTGCCCAGGAATGAAGACAATGTACATAGACATTCCATTGTAAAGTAGTTGATGGAGAGTACCTTGATACTGTAACATAGTTTAATACCACAAACCTTGTTATTGTGTAACTTTCTCAGGTGGATATTTCTGGGTTTCAACTGTCTCTTAACACTCAGTTCAGAAAAGCCTTTGAAACTATATTGCTTCTAACAAAGGTAAGTTCTGTTTTCCCATTTGACAGTTGTAGTTATGTGTTGAGCCAAGAAAATGGCTGAGTTTTGATGAAGAAACTCTCAAATGTTAGTGTGTCTTCTGAATTTATAATATAAGGCCAGTTAACAAAGTTAGGATTTTCCAAAATTATGAAGTCTTTATTTTCACTTGTTCAGGTGAAACTGCTCCAGTTGGGTACAGCATAATTAATCATAATATTCATGCATCTGTTTAGCATGTGGGATATTTCTTACAGTCAAGTAATAAGACACATCATTTTCAGTTCCCCAGTATGGAAGCTTTCTAGAAAGCAGAAACACATGTATAGTTAAATACCTGCCTAGATGCCCTTACTGCACAGCCTAACAGAGGTGAAACATCAGGCTCCAGCTGACATTCACTGTTTACATCTCTTAACTATGCTTCTGATTAAAATAAATTTGAAATTACATAATATGAATGATCTCTGCGTGATTAAATGTGATTAAATTGATATTTGATAATAATTTGATATTAACTGAAGTTCACTAAAATGCTTAAGAATCAGAAAACTTTCCAAAGAATTTTCTTATATGTTTCATAGGTCTGAAGTTTTTCTAAAATTGATTTTGAGTTTGTGGATATGGGAAAAAAAAAACAAAAATCAAAACCGCCCTTTTCATAAGAGGCTGTTTCAGAATGAGCCAGCTTGTTTACCTGAAATCTGTCTTTGAGCAAAAGATGACTGAATCACTCAACATTATTTTCTTCTGTCAGACTGCTTTAAAGTATCAACCTTGAACACCTGAGTCCATCTCACAGCTGCCTAGGCATGAAGGGCTATTTAGGCAATTAAACAAATGAGAGAGGAAATGTAAAATTGAAGTAGCACTTGTTAAACTATGAATACTTACTAAAACAAATTTACTTTTCTTTTAAGGAACTGGAGCTGTACAAAGAGGAACTTGTAACAAAGCCTGCGCTTCTTGCCGTTAATAAAATGGATTTGCCTTGTGCGAAGGATAATTTGAATGAACTCATGTCACAACTACAGAATCCTCAGGGTAAATGAAATTCCAAAAATAACCTTTGACAAAAGTAGTATTAAGATTTTTGTCAGGTAACTCTGCATTGGCAAGGAATTGTCTGAAACTGAAATCAGCTAGTAAATTTATTATTTGAACATATGTTTTAAAATGACTTGCTGCATTTAGACCTCTGTTTATACTCACTGGTAGTGGCACTGGCTTCACTGTTGGGGAAGAATTTTACTAAAATGGGAGATATCCTAGATCATCTTGCCCAGCTATGATATGGGAGAGTAAGTATCCAGTCCAGATGTCTTGAATACTTCAATTTTGCAATTACATTGGGGTTAATTGCTCTCTATTTTCTTAAGTGTGTAAGAACCAGAAAGACTGAAAGCCATTGATTTCCCATATCCCAGCTTGGGATTTCTTTGTTCCCATTGGAAGTGTATAATATCTTCTCATGACAGCATTAAGGATGGTATGACTGCTGTGATACTGCTTGCCATCTTAGACTTTAGCTAATTAAGCAAATAATATGTTTATATTAATTGAAGTTATGTTTATTACTGTCATTTATTAAAGTTTATTTTCTACATTTAATGGGATTTTTTGGGCTTTGTAATGATACAGTACTTGGGGATTGTACTAACTCTTTCAATATGATTTTTCAGACTTCTTACACTTACTAGAAGAAGAAATGGTTCCTGCAAATACACTTGAATTCAAGGAAATAATTCCTATATCTACATATACTGGAGAAGGAATTGAGGAACTAAAAGCATGTATAAGAAAATCCATAAATGAGGAAGCAGAACAGGAGAATGAAGAATATCGGAAAAAGAAACTACTACTTTTACAAACTTCCAAAGAAGAACAAATTAATAGAATATAGCATTCCTGGATGGATGCAAAATATTGTAAAATTTTTAATATGTACGTGAACCCATTGCTATGCAGACCTTCTGTTTATTTGTTCCCTCTACCATCCCTGCAGAATTCCCTGCTCCCTCCCAGAAACCCAAGTTTCTTAGGCACTTGGTAGAGCACACTGGGGAAGAGGGCAGAGTTTTTTTGATTTACGTTGGCTACCAGCTCAACAGAGTGAAGACCAAAGTTTGTGCAGTTCAAAAGCACATCCTAACAACTGATGATCCCTGGAATATTTTTTGCCAAATGAGATGAAAGTTCAACCATTCTACATCTTCAGCAATGGGCATCAGAAACACAAGGGGAAATTTCTGATGGAGAAATTTTCCAGGGTCTGGTGCTTCTAAGGTGAACCAGTTCTGCTACTGCGACAGGCATCGGATTGTAGGGGTTTTGTTATTTTTAAGGGTTTAAGGGAAAACACAAATAAATGGCTGCAAGGAAGTGATTTGTAGAAGCACAAAAAGGCCGATGTGTAATATCGGAGGGTTTGTTCACACCTGCTGGTGCCTGCTGTAGTCCTCTTAATTGTATAAATCCTGATTCCAAATTCTGAGGCTTAATTTCTGATTCCCTCCTTTTATGAAGTTGTTTGGTGTATGTTACTTTTTTGTGAAGAAAATGATTGCTTTTCAACAGAGCTATACATTTTGGAGAATAGTTAATATTCTAGATTTTTTATTACAAGAAGGCACACTTACATTTTACTTTAAAAAAAAATTAGAAGTCCTTTATTGTCAGGGTATTTTCAAAGCTATTAAATGGATAGCAAAGCAAAATAAGACGGAATACATCAAAGGCTTCTTAGTTTGGTTTGGTTTTGTAAGTGTATGTATCAAACCCTGCTTCTCAGTCACTGCTTTAACAAAATTTAGAGAAGAAAAGTATCATTTCTCACACATTCCTTTTATTATTGGTATTGCTTCCTACTCTGATTTTCCTGTAATTGTACTGTGTTTGGGGCTAATATGTTTTCATCAAAGCTAAGTATAGGCTGTCAGTTTTAGATGTTTCATTTCAGAGAGTCAATTAGATTGGAAAGACCTTTGAAATAGAGTCCAACCCGTGACCCAACACCACCCTGTCACCCAGATCACGGTACTGTAGTGCCACATCCAGCCTCTCCTTAAACGACTCCCGGGACGGTGACTCCACCACCTCCCTGGACAGCCCATTCCAATGTCTGATCACCCTTTCAGTAAAGAATTTTGTTCTCATTCAAACCTAAACCTTCCCTGGTGCAGCTTGACTGTCTTCCCGTCCTATTGCTAATTGCCTGGGAGGAGAGACAGACTCCCCCACTTGGTATAACCTCCTTTCAAGCAGTTGTAGAGAGCGATTAGGTTACTCCTAAGGCTCCTCCGGGTTATTTCATAGTCGAAAATAGCCTTTTTTTTTTTTTTTTGTCTGGCTGCGTGAACACTGCTCTTAATCTCACGCCTAAACAAGGCAGTGGGGGTGTGTTTGGCATAAGAGCCAGCTTGGCTGGAACGCAGCTGGCCGCTTTGGGCAGTAGCTGACTGCCTCTGGCGTGCTGGGAGAATGTTTTGAAGCACCGCTGTTCGACTGCCCCCTCTCCTCCTGAGGAGCGGAGCCCGGCCCGGCCCCGCTGCCCGCCGGGCGTTGTGCGCGGGCCGG
>WEIV01009788.1:132850-153190 GCA_013390005.1 Calyptomena viridis
CGTCCCTGCGAGTCCGGCGGCGCAGGGCGGCAGGGTCCGGGCGGGCGGGGGTCGGCGGTGCGAGTCCGGCGGACTCCGTGTGTTGTCTGTGTGCCTCGGCTGCTCTTTCTGAATCAGTCGGTAAAATAATTAATTACCCGTGCTCTAAGGTTTTCTTGGAATTCCTAATGTGTTAGCTAGGATCGTTAATTCTAACCCAGGACATCTGGATTTAATTTTAAAAGGAGTTTTGTAGAACTTGGAACTGAGTGATTGTTTTCCAGAAGAAAAAAAATAAACAGATGAGTGGGGACAGTGGTTCTGAACCAGTTCCTTCCAGATACCTTGAAACAGCAGACGTGTTGGCCTCTAGTTTCTAGTTGGCCAGTTATCCGAAACTCATAATAAATCTTAAACTGCTCATGGTGTTGTGGATAGTGAGAGAATCCGTTCGTTTATAAATTGTGTTTATAAATTATACTGTGACCTCTCTTACAAGGCTTTACAAAACAGCAGTGGTTCCCAGACCGCGGTCTGCTCAAGGCCATGCAAGGGAACAGAGCTCCTTTTACTTATCCCCGTAGTAGACACTCATTTATATCTCTAGTAAATGTCCTTTTTGTCACCTTTGTTTCATTTTTTTTTATCTTGTGGGCCATTAATTGTTTATCAGTTTTTAACCAGCTTCAGTCAGCGTCTCTTGTTACAGCAACATGGATCTTTAGAAGAGGAGTCGTGGTAAAATCTCCGTGAAGTGGTATTAGGACTGGTAACTTTTGTGGATCAGATACAAAGGCCTTCCACAGTACAGCTGTAAAGTCATTGGGACGGAAGAAGCCTGGAATCTAAGGCAAGTCAGGGTTTCATCTATCCTGGGCAAAGTGTTCTTTCTTCCCCTGGAAAACTAGTTCAGAAGTGGCTGAGGTCCCTCACTTGTTCAACACCACCAGTGACAGTAAAATCAGAGGGACTAAATGGGCAGAGGAAGAGAAATGAAACTGCATGTCTGCAGAAATTGATAGCTTTCTGTGTTGAATATTGTAGAATATTCTAGAGCTGCTTTATATCTGTTTATTACAACAGCTGGTGGCCACAGGTTTCACCATTTAATGGGAGGGACTCCTGGGCTGGGCACAGTTCTCTTTGCCAGCTTTGTTTGCCTGTGCTAATTTTCTAGTTAATTACGGTTGTTATAGTTGTTTATGGGTGTGAACCTGCAGAGGGAGGTCTATGTGTTTATCTTGGCTTCAGTTGCTGCGAAGTGCATAGAAAGCTTGATAATTAGCAGTGCTAGCAAACAAAAGCCGCTGTTCCAGGATGTGCAGTAATATTTTTCTTTTTTTGAGAGCCAAACTAAAAAAAAAAAAAAAAGGAAAAAGGACTTGCTACATCTCCAAACGTGCTGATGCTGACCTCTGCTGTAGCCCTGCAGAGTTTGCCCAAACTGCTACCTGTAGCAGCCTTGATTAACCTGGCAGTGGGAATCCCAAGGGATACTTAATTTGATTGTGTCTGCATTTTCTATGTATTATATGCCATAGCAATTCATATTGCATGGCTTCAGATTTGGAAATTCACCTTCTCAGTGAAAGAATTGAGATAAATGAGTGTGGGCTGTAAGGTCTCATTCTTGCCTAGGTAGTTTGGCAGAGGAATTTCTTTGATGTTGCTCCCCAGGAGCCTATGCATGTATAAATTTTATAATATTTCAGATTCTGAGGTAGGTAATTTAGGAAAACTCTGTCCTTGTACATGTTAGTCCAGCAAACTCACCATTACCTTGTAGCATTTAGCAGTCACATAATGACATGCTTGTAAGTCTGACACTGTCAGGTAGAAAAGTGATTTTACTATGATGACCTGCAGACTCTTGAGACTCAGATGTGGGGGTAAAGAGAATCCACAAGAGGATCCTTTCTCTTCCTCTGGAAAAGCTGGACAGCCATTGAAAAGGCATCAACTGTATTTCCTGTCTTTCTCACATTTCCTTGAAACGTTTGTGTAGAAGTGAGGAAGGAATAGAGAACCACAAGTATATAAAAAATTTAGAGCCTGTGTTTTGTTTTCTGACATTAAATAATCATTGCACCTCTTCCTCCTTGCTGTTTAAGCACAGCCTTGAACCTAACATCTGAAATAATCATTCTGTGTGACTTTACATGGATTTTTTGCTAGAAACATAAAATTTGGGATGGGAACATCTGTTTCTTGGAACAGCCATAAGAAAGGGCATTTTTTGATCCCTTCCTACCTGTTGAGACAAGTAGATAAAAAGAAAACAAGCTCAGAGGGGAGGAAAAGGGAAGAAAAATAAAGTAGTTCGAGTTTTGTTCAAGAGGAAATTGTAGAAAAGTGATGGAGTTGATCTCATGCAAACACATCTGATATTCCTGATTTCTCAATTGCAGTGTAAACAATGTTGCTGAAATTGCACTTAACAAATGTGATGGTAACTCTTTCTTTGTTCTGTTTTTAGATCCAGTAACACCTTTTTTCCTATTTTTAAAAGTTGCTAAGGTTTCTCTTGATTTGGACACACTGCTGGTAAGTACACTGGCTCCATCTTAAGACATCTGTTTTGTTACTGTCTTAATAGGGGATCTCTAAATGCAGCTGTAATTGTAGCCATAAAGCTGGCAGTATTTGCAAGATGGGATCATGAGGGGATCATGGAAAACTTGCCTATTTGCATTAATTTACTACTGCAAATGAATTTTCAGAAACAGTGGGTTTCTGAAAACGGTTTGTCACGTGTTTATTCCAGCTGCTCTGGAATAGAGCTCTGTCTTGGAGTATGTTCTGTCTGCATTGAAGTTTTATCCATGTGAAAGCAAGCTCTATGGAAAAGCAAAAGTGTCGAGCTTGAGGAGAACAAAATTTGATGCTATATTAGATTTACCCCTCAAGCTGATCTGTTATAGTTCCATTTTCTTGCAAGTTGATTGTGTTGACCTTAGTGAAGCTGAGGTTAAATCAATTGTGATGGCAGTAAGTCTCAGGTCCCCCTGGCCAGGGGATATCCCATTAATAGCCCACCATCTGGAAAGGTTACTGCCATGAGAACAGTAGCTTGCCCACACATGGCTATTCTAAGCAACAACATAATGCCATCTTTTTGATGAATAAGGTACATTTTTGGCACAAAAGCGGTTGTCATTATTTCTTTTCGGCAGTGCTTCTTTCGAAGAAGAACTTAAATGGTGCTCTCATTCCATTGCAGTCCTTCAAGGATAGATGACATAAATAATTGACTAGAACTTTCTTACAAAACAAACTGGACTTCATTTTTTGTCTATAAATAATCAATAGAATGGTGGCTAGCTGTATGGCTTGATAATACTTTTAATCTGTTTCCAGTGTACATGGGAATTCCTTACCTGAAAACTGGAACTCCCTGGGCATTTGATGTTTACAGGTATAGAAGGAGAGTGAGGGATTAGATCCAATTTCCTCTTTGATTGCAACCATGTCTGTTACCTTTCTGCAATACAGATACTCAGTTACTTGTATATGCATTAGGTACCTAAAGAAGTGTTCTATGACTTTAGACAAATGTGTACATTGAAGTATAATGATTTGGAAGAAATTTCAGGAGTTTATAACTGTATGGTGCTCAGTGACAATTTGCAAAGTATCTGCTTATTTTTAGGTACTGTAATTCTTAGTGTCCAGCTTCAAGTATGCTCTGGAGTGAATGCTCAGTGCCTATTATATATCAGACTTCTTTAGAGTATCTTGAGCACACAGAGAAGGGATAACTCAAATCTTCTTTTCTTTAGCGTTTTTTTCTTGTTTATTTGTTGTTTAAAGACACATCATTGAGATTGTTTCCCAGGATCTCTGCAGGCAAGAGGTGATGCTTGGTGTGCAGACAGTGGTTATATTGGAAGGGAAGCAGTATTCTTTAACACTTGCTTTGAAGAGGCAAATGTGAAAGCTGAAAAGCTGTCTGCTTTCAGTAATTGTTTTTGTGCTTGGACAGTTGGTTTTGAAAGGCAGAAGTAGTGTGGAAGAACTGTTAACTGCTTTTGAAAAATTCATAGTAAATTACTCAACAGAGCCTCCACTACTAGCTCACAGCTCTCCTCAACAGTTTGGCCTATATAAAATGTGCACAACTGCCTACATATGCATTCCTTGCCAGTCTAATGATGTAGGTTTTAGGCAACTCCCTTTTACTCACATGGCAGCGTGGTAGGACTGATAGTGTAAAGAGAGGGAGCTGCCAGTTGAGGACAGGTGAACTTAAATCAGGCTCACTCAGTCATACACCTTCTTCACCTGGACTCTAACAAAGTCCATGCAGTGACACGGGGTGAAAGGCTGTGTGGATTTGTGCTTTCAAATGTGCTCCTTTTTCATCTTAAAACCAGTGAATTTAGCAGTATGTCAGCTAAGCCAGTCATAGCAGTATGAAATAATCTGATGTTTCATTAAAATGTGAATGCAGTAGTGTTACTGCTAAGTGTGCCAGACAAAGAGGGTGCCACAGACTTAGTGCCTACCAGCTGCCATATAAGTTTATTAACCTGGCACAAGTCAACTGTAGTTAGTCTTGTGTCCATAAACTTTCACCTCCTGATTTTTTTCTATATTTTTAGTTGCAGGAAACAACTTCTGTGGGCAAACATGGGCTGCCGGGATGTTCATGCAGCGACTGTACTGGCCTTCCTCAGTGGAACAGCCTCTGTAGCTGGACTCCTTGCAGCAGTTCTGCTTCCAAACTGGAGGCAAATGAGACTGTACACATACAACAAGAACGAGAGGAATGTGACCGTTTACACTGGGCTCTGGATTAAGTGTGCCCGCTTCGATGGGAGCAGAGACTGTGTGATCTATGACCCGCAGTGGTACACTGCTGTTGATCAACTGGATTTGCGTGTTCTTCAGTTTGCCCTTCCTCTGAGTATGTTTACTGCTGTCTCAGCTCTGTTTCTCTGCATGATTGGCATGTGTAACACAGCCTTTGTATCCAGTGTGCCAAACGTCAAATTGGCCAAATGCCTTGTAAACAGTGCAGGCTGCCATCTCGTGGCTGGCCTCTTGTTCCTTCTTGCCTGTGCCATTTGTCTCACTCCGTCCATCTGGGTCATTTTTTATAACAATTATCTGAACAGAAAATATGAGCCTGTCTTTAGCTTTGACATCTCTGTATTTATTGCCATTGCCAGTGCTGGTGGTCTATTTTTCACTTCTGTCCTGCTGTTCCTGTGGTATTGTGCATGCAAAAGCCTACCTTCTCCCTTCTGGCAGCCCCTCTATTCCCATGCCCCTAGCATGCACAGCTATGCCTCCCAGCCGTACTCCACACGCTCTCGCCTCTCTGCCGTAGAAATTGACATTCCTGTTGTGACACATTCATCTTAAGGAGACAAAATCTTGGAAGCCGAGTTCTTGTGTTCATTCAAACCATGAAAATTGCAGGCTTGATTCTCCACGGCCCTGCACGGAACATTATCCTTTGTAAGGTCATGTTTCCCAGGGCGCAAAGCAATGGAGATCCAAGTTCAGCAAGTGCATTCCTGTTCTGGTCTGTTCATTACTTCCTGAACACCTTTTTTTTTTTTTTTTTTTAACTCTGAGCTCACTACAGATAAAATTGCTGCTAATGCTGGGACAGTCCACTAACAGTAGGATCCATCCATCATTTTGCCTCCTGACATCAAAGCAGATTTAAACTTCTTCGATATTTGATGAGCTCTTACTAGATTCTGATCCCATTGTAAGACCCTCACACCCATGTATTATCCAGATGCAGGCAGTGGAACTTAAGTGCAGGAGATTCACTGAGCTTCCTGTTCATCTGGACACACATATTTTAAGATGTGATGTCTGAAAAGGGTATTTGGCAGACTAGTTCAGTTCTGTGCACTGTTCTTTGTTTTTCACTGCACACACAAAAAACTGTCTGCTAAGGAACTTCAGTAATAGAATTACCAGATTACCCTTTATTTTCAAAGTAGCCATTAGAAGGAATGAAACTGATTTAACTAAGAATATTGTTTTGTGCTGTAAAATAGTATTTTGTGAATTACTGGAGGCTAGAAATTTTTGGTGAATTTTATTTCTAGTCTGTTTTTTACTAAGTTAGAAAATTCACTAGATCTATTTTGTGATTAAAACAAAAAACACTAGTATTTAAAAATTCTGTTTAGAAGCTTGAATGTTTTATTTTAAGGCCTTTTTAAAAACAGATTTTCAAGTAGGATATAAACCGTTCAGTTCTGGAGAAAAATGTCATGCTGCCAAATGGATTAGGAAAACCATGAAGAATTCTGAAAGAATATGAAAGATTCTTTTGGAACACTGTATATAAGCTACAACAACATCTCTCTAGGAAGGGGATTATCCCTGAGGAGATATTTTTTAATCTAGATTTTTCTTTAAATATATATACAAGTAACAATGACCTTGTGTGTTTTTCAGAGTTGATCTTTATGGTTTTGGACTTTCCATGCTGTAGCTTATTTCATTACTGATTAAGACCTAACCTTTTCAGCCTTGTTCTTCAATGCCTTTCAAATTGAGCTATTTTAAAATCCAATTATTTCCTCTGCTGTCACCTCATAACAGCAGAAAGTTTGAATAACTCATGAGCTTCACTTTGTAGTGCTACAGTGATGAGGACGATCACCTGGGATCTCTTTAAAACACTTTTTTGCTTTTAAAATGCAGGGCAGCAGGTGAGCACTAAGGATCAAAGCTCTTCAATGTGAGCTTTGAAATGACTTGGAAATTTTGATGACAGTGAGTTGAAGAGTGCTATAATTGCAGCAAAGTAGTTGATTCTCTCAGATTTTGGCAAATTGAGATCTTATTTTTAAGATATCATCCCAGTTGTTTTGATTGGTGGCGTTCTGGAGCTTAGTGGATATTTGCATTTCATTAATTCCAGAATAAATTTGTTTTTCTAAAAAAAATAAAATCAAGTTCTTTAATTCCAGTTCTGAAAACTCATCCAAGGTCCTGAAAATCATTTAGTTTCCTCTTCTAGGTGTTAGAAATGGGAACAAATACTGTGCTGGGCAAATCTTGTTCTGTTAAAATCTGTTAAATAACAGTATGTTAAGCGGCATCTTGTGTTTCAGCTGATAGACCTTGGACTTCAGTGGACTGAGGGAGGAAGCTCACCTCTTGTCATAAATTCCCAGCATAGTCAGTGAAATGGCAATCTTTTTATACAGAGTGCTTGATTAAATTGCAGTCTAAGGAATTAACACTGTAGATGATAAAGAATGCTCAAAGAGGTAGGCCTCTAAAGTTACATGAGTTTAATATCCTCTTGAGTTTACAAGGTATGAGAGTATGAAGTATCTTTTTTCTTTTGTATAATGGCATGCAAGCCAGCTTTCTTCCTTCAAAACTGAACTTGGCTTTGCTGTTACTCTGGTTGCCCAAACGTAGATAGTGTTGCTGTTTTAGCTGCCCGTATCCTTGGATGCTTTGTAAGGTCAAAGCAAGAGGGCCACTGGTTTGTGATTTCACATCAGGTTGCTTTCCTATCACTTCAGTGTCTTTTCTTCTTTGTGCCTTGCTTAACTTATGAGTTGGCCAGTAAATGTTACAGTCAGCATCTGATAAACTTTTTGAGCCTGAATTTACAAAGCATTTTGATCATTTTGGAGAGATGATCAATACATTTGTTGGTCATTTTAAAAGGACCTGAATCTTCAGCATCTCTAGAACAAGAATGGCAGCCTAGCAAACTGTTTTCTACAGGAATGTAAGTAAGTGCAGCCAGTGTTGTTTTCTGTGCACTTTAATAGCAGATGTCTCTGACAGCTCTTTTGTATTCTGACTTTGATTTTTGTGCACAAAACTTTCAATGAATATGTGTTGCTGCCTAAGCTGGTAACTTGTTGTTTTGAAAATTGTCTTTCCAAAAGTTTGAGATGAACGAGTTATGAAAAGTGGGAATCCAGAAGTTACTGGATTCCACCGTAGGTCTCAGTTAGCAAAAAGACTGTCTCATGTTGTATCACCAAAACACAGCTAAGTTTCTTTCCACAGTGCTGTTAATGTGAGTTGCTGCTGGATCCTGAATTACCTGGAAGTGCTGTGCTGTATTTCCTTTGTCACGGAAAGAGGTGGCCAACCTGTAATACTTGAGCCAGCATTTCTCTTGCTAAGGTTGCCATTGTGCCTGGCTCCAGGGCTGGGGAGTGACAGGCCTCCCTGTTTTGCAGGAGAACAAGGCATGTATCTTGCATGTGTCTGCAGGGAACAAACAGCCTCTGGGGAGCAGTTAGCATTTAGCTGCCTCTGACCAGCTGCACTTTCCTGGGCGCTCTACTATGTGCAGGACAAGCACTTTGGGTCTTGAATACAGAAAAATTTTAATTTGTGGTTCGTGCTGTCAAAGGTTGGGTGCTCCGGGATTACAGGAACCTGTATTTTTTTCAAGTAATTCCTGTCCAACTTCTTAAATTGTGTTTAGTTACAGTGTTGGTTCTTTTTATGTGAAACAGAAGATATGTATTTTTAATAAAACAGTCTCATAGAAGTCCAGTGTGTTTTGATTGATTTTTGTGGAAAACAGTAGCTGCTGGAATATGAAATACTTGTTTTGATAATGATCAGCAGATCATTTCATATTTCTTAACAGGTTTAAAATTTTGTGTATACTGCATTTTATCTCTCTGTAGGACTCCTGCTTTAAACAAAGTAATTTTAGAAAGTACCAAAAAGCCCAAACCAATCCTTCTGAAAGCTTGACTAATATTTGTAATTTCACTTTCTGTTTATTGTAAGCTAGTCCTAGGAAGTTCTAGTATTACCTTTAAAAGGACAGGATTGATTTCCTGTAATATAGAGGATTCTCTTTCTTTGCCTGTGGCCAGGGTGTGGGCTGGGGTCCAGGATCTCTCCCCACAGGAGAGCCAGAGTATCGGTGTGGCACAGCAAAGAGCACAGTCCTCGCCCTGCACCCAAAGCCCCATCTCTTCCCGTGGCAGTTCTGCCTCAGTCATTGCTCAGTCCAGCTCGCTAACCCAGCTGAAAACTTCCATGCTGGGAAAGCATTTCTGTAGACTGGCGAGATTGGTGGTGTGTTGGTGTCACACAAGAAGAGGATGGTGGCATAAGCCCTTTGCTGTGCCAGCTGTGCTGTCAGCTGGAGAATATGCTACCGCCTGACATGTGACAGTCATTTGGGCATCCCAGGGACTTGTGACAGTCTGGAGTGACAGTAATGGTTCATGATACTTCACTTCTGTTGTGTGCTGCTCCTGGCAACTGCAGCTCAGCAACGTTACAGCAACTCTCAGTACTGAGGCTTTTCCCATTGTTACGGGGCAAAATACAAACCCTTTGAGTATTAGTAATGCTGATGCCATAGAGCAAGTTCACAAAACCTTATTTATGCAGAATAGTGAGACTTCGTGGTAATTCCTCTGGATTCCTAGTCTTATAAACTGGCATTCTAGGAGGTTGGGTTTTTATCTGCTTGGGGAAGTAATGTTTATATGAGTTCTGATGGAGAGGGCACAGTATAAAGCACTTGTCAATACCACAACTTACTTGAGGGGGTGGAAAAATGATTTGTAGTCTTAATTTTATCCTTTGCTGTCACTTTCAGACAGGCCTCCTGTCTCTACAAGCTGGTATAAGCTTAGGGGCTAGTTGCATGTTGACATAAATACTAAGATGCAGAGTGTTCAGTTTCTCCCAAAATGTGGGAGTGCCTCATTTTTTCTCATGTTAAAATTCATTAAAAACTACCCCACCTATTTATGCTCATTAAAAACAAATCTCTTGGTGTTTATTTCCCCTTGTTTTATTTCACAGGACTTGAGTTCACCTATGTGGTTCATCAGGTATATAAAATTACTTATCCCTTCATGTATCTACTGAGCAGGCAGGTAACATACCTCAGAAGCAGCATAAGCTGTTGTGTACATTTTTTGTTCCTGCTGCATCAATATTTATCAAGAGGGACATACAGACACCTCATCAGAGAGTAAGAAGGTGTTTTCTAATGTCAAAACCGCTTTTTATCTATGTTCCAAACAATCAATTTGCTTATTCAGGTATTAGACTCCTAGGTGTAGGAGCTTTGTCTTCTGGCTGTGGCAGCTGCAATGACATTTAAAGGCTGAGCACAGGGCAGTAGAAATTGTGGTGAGCTGTAGGGTAGGAGTGTTTGTCTGTTTTGAGGAGAGAGATCAGACAACCGGACTTCAAGAGCAGGGTTATTGTCCTAGTTCCTGTTCTAATAAAGAGAAAAATATGTAATTAAAGCTCTAAGTACTTAAATAAGCTTTACTCATCACCAGATTCCCAGAAGATTATAAGCAAAGTTTGAAAACACAGTGTACAAGTGCTGCCCAAGCAGTATGTGTCCTTGGGGACCAGAGATACTCACCAAGTGCTCAGTATCACTTCCTAGCTATATGCCAAGCCAGAAACTGCTGTGTAGCCACCACTGCCAAGGCTGGCATTTTAGCACCAAGGCTCAGTGCTCGTTGGTCTTTCTGTGATCTCACCACCTGATGTTACAGACCTCCCACCAGTCAGAGGAGCTGTAACCATTGTTATTACACTAGTTTTCTTCCCAAAGCCACAACATAAACAAATATGTAACATCACTTACAAATTCACATTAGAGTTTAAAAAACACTAGCATATATGTCAAATATAAGTTGTTTCCTAAACCAGGTCCTAGATCTAAAATTACACCAGACAATTTCTGACCTACTATTCAAAAGGCTTCAGCATAGGATTTTTTTAATGGGCTTAAACAGATGTAAATACATTCTACTACCAGAAGATGAAATCACGTCTTATTGCTCCTTTTGCTATTTATCTTCTCTGCTGATTTAGTTTTCAGCCTCCCTGGTGGCTAATCTGATCAGCCTCCTGGTCACAAGCTGAACTACCACCACAAAGGAGGCAGTGGGAATATGTGACTAGAAGTAGAAGGGCAAGATGGCAGCCCTAGGTTGATTCTGCATGAAGACTTACTTTGATACCCTTGTTTTCTCACTTACTGATCAATTTGCATAATAAAGACTCTGTTAATTTGAAAGATTTTTAAGGTGGTTTGTATTTATGAATTGTAGAAGTTACTGAAAAATGCTGCATTTGGAGAAAAATATTGAATATTTATTAGCAAGGCAAAAAATAGTATTTCAAAACATTTCAAAGTTTGTTCCCTTTCATCCTAATTCACTTAGAAAAAGATGGCATGGCGAGGAAAACAGGTAATGAAGCACAAAAGAATCGACTTTTATTTAATTTGAAGATTATACTGCTTTAGACTATGCATGTATGAAGAAATCTCAACTGATAATGATACTATTAAGGAAAAGAGCTAAATTTTTAATAGATTAAAAGTGCCAGATACTAAGATATTTGCATTAGCTTATAGGTTGGATGCAAATGTTTCAGTGTTATCTCTAGAGACTCAGCACCATGGGTAACTATTTTTTCACTGTTTTGACTGTTAAGTCAGCAACCATAAAATGCTCAGGGTTTTTGTACTGTTGTGCTAAGGTGTTCTATAGACAGGTTGAGTTTCCTGGCAAAAGTATTATCTTGGGAAGCAGCTGGAAGAGAATTGCATTCTCACAAAATGGGCCTGGTTGCGAGTGTGTTTTTACAGTACAGCTTCAGGTAAATCAGACTGCACAAATTTATCTGCCTTCTGTTGCTGCCTATTCTGCTTGATTCAATTATACATCTCCCAGGGAAGGCCTTGAGAATACAAGCCCAGTCATCAAAAACCATGTTCACCCTTCTGCTCTTTGTTAGGCTCATGGTGCAGGCACCTTCAAATCAAACTTACCGTCTGCAACTCTGACCAAACCCTGTTGACCTCCATCCACAGCTGCAGCTGTGAGGACATTTCCCTTGCAAATAATTGGGAGAGTCAGCCTAACAAATGGGAAAGCTCTGCAAGCTTGGTGGTGCACTGGCAACCACAACACGTAAGGTTTCTGGCACTGTGGCTTAGCAAATACTGAGGTGCTGTGGGGCTTTCAGCAGTTCTTGTGTCAGCTGCTGCTGGGTCATGGAGTTCATCATTCATTAAAGAACAACAGTTTCAGTTAGTTTGCATGTACACTTTCAAACGCTGCATGGCTGCACCTTAATTAGCTCAGGAGTTATGAGAACCTTGAGAACAACTAGTCTTGGTGGTTGATGCCTCACTTGAGAGGTCCTCTGAGAGCTCTAATTTTCTCTGGCTTTCAGCACCAAACTATTTAGAGCTGCTATAGAAGATCTTGAACACTGGGAATAGAATTCACCTGGAGTAGATTTTAGTACAGTAAGATTCAAACACATCCTAATGACTTTTTGGGTTAAAACACAGGAAAAGAACTCAAAAAGGCCTTATTACATAGATAACATGAAAACAATGTAATTTGATGAAATATGCCGAGCTGCTTGTGAATGCATACTGAAGTACTAAAATCCTCCAGCTTTTGTTTGACTCTGAAGTCAATCAAGTAAATTACTTTCTTGAGAAGAAAGGTTGCCTTTGACAATTTCTGTCCCTAGAAAATTGTCTTTTTCTAAGAACTTTTCCGTACATCCCACCTCTCTGTTTCACAAACAGCCTCATTCCCAGAAGAATGCCAGAGTCCTTTCCCTGCCTTCCTAGCATGGGCAAGTCAGTTCTCTGGGTCCAGATGTCCACAGCAGCCCTCCAAGAGGCATCTTTTACAAGACAATGTCTCAAATGACACCTCATTATTTTTGCAGGGCACCAGAGATGGCACAAGGGGCTGCAGAAGCTTCTGTATGGTCTGTCATAGATAACACAGCCTACGACTGGATTTGCTTGAATATTATTGTAAATTAGCAAACTAAAATTGGTCATTCTTCCTGGGTTGGTTCTGGAAATTATTTTTTCTCACAGCTATTTTTACAATGTTTTGCATTTCATTAAGTTATTGATAGTCCTCTACTGTAGTAATTCAACACATTTTGGGGGGTTTATTTCTGACCCTGCTGTCACATCTGTCTCCTAACAGGAATAAACACAAGTTCCTAATGACAGAAAGCTATTAATTTGCTTTCTTGAGCTGTTAAAGTTTCCCCTATGCCTTGAAATTACTATTATATTTCCTGAAAATATTGTCTGTGTCCAACCACTATGCCTGTTGTGTCTCTTGTCACTTATCCAAAGTGCACAACTGTGACTGAACATAAGAAGGGAAAACATAGCAGAAGGCAGGACTTCCTTTTCCATTGGCACAGGCATGGAGGAAAACATCAGAAATTTGGACACTATGTTTAAATTGAAAATTCCTATTCAGTGTATGATCCACCCAACACAAATCTGTCACGCACGATCTGTACATCAAAACAAGGATTTGATCACAGTTGTTTTAAAATGTCTGCGATGTAAAGGCAGGCATTTGTAAACCCCCAGATTCCCAACATCACAGTTCCATAGCACAAGCAAGGGGATTTGGACAGGATGCTGTGTTCACTGGAACATTTGTTATGCTACTACTTTCTGAAACAGTAGTTCTCTGTTTTGGATAATACAGGTGAGTCTATATTGTGAAACTAAGCAGGGTAATCAACACTATCTTCTTTATATCTCAACTTCATCAAAGAAGCAAGCTGTAAGTACTTGCTACAGTCAAGATTCCAGGTGAAGTAATTCTGGGATGTGTGCTGGAATGATATATTCCTGTTTTTAAATACGAGAATATTATATTGCATATGAAAGAAGAATAGAAGGGATTCTTTTTCTGTGATGGTGTCAAACTGGTGTTGCACAAAATTCCTAGACAATAACTACATATGGATACAATTTCTTAATTAGCCTTAGATCAAAGCTATAGCAGGATGTTTTGGTATTAGGATTCTTGAATTACTTAAGCCAATTCAAGGAGCAAATTATATTGGAACTTTATATTGAAAATAATCAGAACAGAGATATGAGATGTCAGTACTACAGTCTTTGCATAGCTATATGACATTCTGAACCAAACCTGAGTCTGAAGCAGGGGGAGAAAACTTGAAGTGCTGACAAGCCAGGAAATACACAGTATTAAGAAAAAGATCCAATGTCCAACTGAAAGAGTCTGTTAACTCTTATGATACAGATTGCGAAATGCCAAGAGAAAATACGATCCCCTCACAGTTTAGAAAATGGGCTAAATAAGAGCAGCTGTGTGTCTAAGTATCCCATACTTTGGCATTAAATTGTTTGCTGATTTTTACCAGTTTTTGACAACAGAAGTCTCTCAGACCTTAGTTAAGGCCTAGGAAAAAAAGGGATATTTTCTGTCAGTTTGTTAAGGCAAGAGCTTAATTCTAGTGGAGTTATTAATTTCTGGAGTGTAACAGAACTCTTCTTTTTTTGGGCTGATTCATCTGGTGACTCTCCCATTTACCCTACCCCAACTGACTGTAGCTCTACAATGTCTGTCTTGCCCCCTCCATGACTGAGGCAAGGCTTAATAAGGCAAAGCCAATGATAAATAAAAAACGTGCAATTAAGTCTCACTAGATTGATTCATTCTGGGGAAAAAGAACAGAATCTTGGAAATAGATTTCTCTAAACAGCAACAGCAATTTTAATCAGCACAAAGCAAAACAGCATCATTCGTGTGGCATTATAGCCATGTTCCCAGGCCCAGTTAAACCTCAAGACAGGAAATCGTGAGTTGCCTCTCTTATTTCACAGCTGGATGAATTCCGTTCTGTATGGTTTTCAATTACAGAGGTGCTGTGGCATTTAAGTTTTGTGTGAGACATATGGAAGAAAGTCATCCTTTAGTTATAATGGTGGTGTAGCTGGGTTTTAGGGGTGTCCCTGTGTGCACACTCGGTGCCCCAAACTCATTAACACCCTGGGTGATCCAGGAACTGCTCTGTTAGTCCCTGCAGGGAAGAGACAATGACCTGAGCAAAGGCAAGGCGACACACTCGGCTCCTCACCACCTCCACAACAAAGGATCTGACTAACTATTGCAAGAGATCTTCAGGTGAGGATTTCAGACAGTCCTGAGGGTTCCTCCCAAGCAGCTATCCCAAGACAATCTTCTATGCCTAAAATTGTCACATAACATGCTGAGTGAAGAATCTGGCCCTTCAGAACTTTCTGGTGGTTCCTGCTGCAGAACTGACTGGATTGCATGCATATAGGATGCTGGTACATTGCAGAAACTGTTCCTGTAGATGCAGAAATGATCACACAGGACAGTCTTTTTGCACACAGCTAATGCAGTAAGATGTTTTAGTTTAAAACAATCTCCAATGGATAATGCACATGCTGAAGTAGTCACACAGGACCAGGAGCCAGCTGACATGTGAGAACTGAGTGGTTACGGGAGTCTCCTCTGATCAAGCAACTCCTCTGTCACTACCCAGACTGCAACCAACCAGCCTGTTTGGGAGATGTGAGCAATACCCCTATGCCAAGGCCACAGACATTATTTTTCTTGAACACTTTGTCCATTTTTTGTGCAACAGTGCTCAGCAAAAAAACAAATCAACCCTGCCACCAAAGAAAAGACGCATTTAACAATTAGTCTGTGTCTAAATAGCCCAATGCTTTTCAAAATAAATACGTTATCCCTAGGAATGATCAGTTCAGCACATGATATATTAACATATTCATTACTCTCTCGTTTGAAATATTAGAGAGGACTAAATGTTAGCAGCTGTTTATGCACTACCAGATTTGACTGAAATACAAGTTTTGAAGCACTTGGCTTGTCATTTTGGTCACAGTAGTATTACAATAAATCTAACAATAGACTATAATTCAATTTGACTGCAATTCAGCACTACTAGTCAATCTGCAAAACAATGCACATAGAGCTATTCGCAACTATTCCTTTGTTAAAAAAACTTCACACATAACAGGAGCTGTGAAAGTCAGAAGGCAAAAATTTTCACTATATGTCTTTCTGGATGAGACTATTATTTTATCTCTCAGTATAACCACAAGATAATTCAGTAATTATGCTGATACTCTTTTGAAAAGTATGTTTAGTCCCTAAATATTAAGTGTGTGGTCACCTGAGTACTGTGCAATGAACACCAAAGACAACCAGCTGCTACCAACAGCCTTAGCAGAGACATTGATCTGACCCTTTATACTCCCCTAAGTTACCTCTTTGCAAGCAAAAACTCACCATGGGTGCAAATCTTATTTCCATGACAGCAAAGGCCTACATAAGTTGAGAAGACTGACTTACTTTAACTGTCCCAGTAGTATTCAGCTGATCATGTCTGAATTTATTAAGACCTCCAATTTAATGTCAGGGTTTGCCTGATAGATGAAATTGGGCCATTGATTTATAGTAAGACCACAAAAATATTGAAAAAGCTGCACTGCACTAATTCCTGCAAATATCTGCTATCTGTGTATTTGCAGGACTGGATCTAATTTGCTTATGATATTTAACACTTTTAATTATTCTGATCTCTAAGAGTTCTGTTTCAGCAAAGGTCATTTATGGAAGAGTGGTTATTATAAGACAGAAGGTGGATATTGACCTGGAAGATCTAATTTTCTTTACCTGACCTTGAGAAATAGCCTCAACTCATGCCTGTACATTTTCCTCTATAAAATTGTATTATTAATACTTTTAATTTTGGGAAGATAGCTCTAGAAGCCATTTTATTAAAGTCTGAATACACTCTTAAGAAAACTAGATGAAGGTGCACATTCTCATTCAGCAGATCTGCTCCCTGTAGGTATTTGATCAGTTAGTACTTAAACAAAGTACTAGACCTCATATGTACCCCCTCTTGCATGACTTCAGAGAAGCCATGAAGCCTTAATATGAAACCAACATACATTTAAGCTGGTCCTGCAACTGAGAAAACAAACAAGATAACAATTCCCCCTCCCCAGGGTACAATTCCTCCTCTGCTTTGCCAGCACAAAAATTTGGTACCCTGCTCAGTGAACCACATAGGGCATCACTGATCTCACTGAAAAACTAACTCCCACTTGCATCAGTTTGCTATGGGACTACAGATATGCGTTTGTTATATACCACAGTGGTTTTCAGATACAAGAACAAGTATTCAAGGACAGAGAAGTACAGACTGCTTTTTTTGGGAACACTCATCTAATAATACATAAAATCGCAACTTGAAAACACATTCACACTCAAGTCAACCACAAACTAAAACTTTTTGAACATGTATTGCTGCAGTAAAATGCCTTTTACCAGGGTCTATGTTCATAAACCCAACACAGCAAAATAAAAAAACAGTGACATTTTAATCACTTTCATGACTTACCAGCTGAATTATTTACGTGTATTGCAATGAGCAAACTCAGTCACAGTGATGAAGTAATACTGTCATTAAGGGACTCAACTGAACACACAGAGTCTTTGTAACGCATATATCACCTTTGAGATTGTTAACACCAGTAATAACGAAAAATAAATGAGCTAAAAAAAAGGACAAGATTCTGTCAGCCCTATCTGTTCTTTGTTCAGCTACCTAGTGAATGACTTATTCAGCTGTTCTATCACCATGGAGGAGCTGGAGCAGAGATGAGGAAAAGGGGCCAGAGGTGATGCTGAAGATGCATAAGTAGAAACACTATTCAAAAACTGAGGCAAAAGCTACAGAACTGACAAAAAATCCTTATAATTTGAAATGCATATGGAATTACCATAGTGTCTCCGTTTGAGGGGGAGAGACAGTTGAAACAAATTAAAAGTGAATCCAATATTAAATTGTTCGAGACTTTGAGTATAAGGATAGAAAGGATTTTATTAACAACAAACTATATATATGTATATATATTATGTATCGAAAAACCAAAACACCCTTATCCAAACAATGTAAGCACCCAAAGTCTAAATTGTGTATCCCCTGCTTAGGTGAGGACCGGGGCTCCCCCAGGGACCCCCCGGGCAGGGGAAAAAAAAAGAAAGAAGTGGATTTGGGAGCCCGCGGGGGATNGGGGGGGCAGGCACACCCCCCGTCTGCAAACAAAAGTGGAAAAAAGTTTTCCTCAAAACAAACCATAACACATAGAAAAAAACAAAATCTGTTTTAAGTTTTAGGGTTTTATTTTTGTTTGCAATCTTAATATATACAGCTTGTTCCAAACCCAGTTTCTTGGTAGATCACTTTCTCTTGTCATCTACACTCCATTTTGTGGGAATTTATGTCTGCTGAGGGAGTGGCTACCTAACCAAGAAAAAACGTGTTTCATTACTGTATAAATAGTTTTTGTGAGGGAATTACCATAGCTCTTCATAAATTATATTAATGTTGTTTTTCCCTAAAGGAATAACAAAGCTAAATCAGAGAAGATGGATGTAACCATACTTCTGAAGAGCTCTCAGCAAATTCTTTTTTTTCCCCCTCTCACACAACACTTGGCTCCAACTAAAAGATACTTCCTCTAACACAACCATGCCAGAAGCAACTCAAGGAAAAATCACAAACTCTGACTTGGAACTTGAGCTGTTTTATGAGAAGGTGTTCCTCACTGAATACATAAAACCATCCAAAACTAAGATACAAACAATTAGAGGACTTCCCCTTTGCCTCAAACATAATTCAGTAAAATCATGGAGAATATAACATAAGATTTGAAGAAAAAGAAAATAAATAAGAACAGCTATATAAAGTAATTTAAGGGGCACTTTTACCTCAGTATCATGCCTAAAATGACAGTCAACAACAGGTGCCTAAGGAAGAATGTCAAAATAAAGCAATCATACAATGCATCTTCCTCAGCAATTGCACACAGCTTCTGGCAGTGTGGTTCAGGGACTTTCTGAACCAGAGGTAATATCTTGGTATTTAGTAAATGTTAATAGATATATTAATGGGAAAAAAACCCAGACTTTTGGCCTAACCTAAATTTTTAGTGTCCTTAATATCCAAACACAGAGTTTCACAATTTTAAGCACTTTATTTTCTTTTAAGTCCCCCTTTTTTTTTTTCCCAATCCCTGAAGTGATAATTGTGTTCAATGCTTTCCAGGTCTTCTTTAGAAGGAAGTCCTTCTGTGTTTATTTTTTCTGTGCCACTCGTGACTTTATACATCTCTGTCATATGCCTCCCTAGATATAATCTATAGAATTATTACTTGTAAACAGTAATCTTTGGCAGTCTTTGTCTGTCACCTGCATGTCTTTGCTATTCCAAGAGCACATCCCAGTGACTTCAAGAAACAAGAAAAAAAGAAGTGTTTCAGATCATAAAGATTTATAGACTTGAACACTAAAACCTGGTCTTCAGATGTCTCTGCTTATTGCAGGGAAGTGGGACTAAATTGCCTTTAAAGGTCCCTTCCTTCCCAAACCATTCAATGACTCTGCCAGCAGAAGCAGGCTGAAGTCACAAGGCAGTACTGTCCTACATTCTCAGGTAAAAAACATCTTTGTCTCTATATGGCCTGTACACCCACGCTTTGGCTTTATTTGTCAAACGCTCCTGAAGACCGAGAAGCAAGGACTATAATGCTGCTGGCAAAAATCCTAAGACAATATAGACAAAATTAAATGTAAATAACTTTTTAATGCGCAGGTTGAAACTTAATTTAAGGGTAGCTTACTCAAATCTTATCCCTTCAATTTCATGCACTGGCCTAAGCTGCCAAAGTTCCTAGCAGTTATCCTAATTCTCTCTGAACAGCAGGAGAGAGTGTTTGCCTCCTGCTTGAAGCAGAATCTTTGAGCACTAACAAAACCTACACCAGGTTCACCTACACTAGTACTTCAGCTGTTGATTGCCCAGTGTCGGACTTTCCATTCCCGAACATGGTCACAGAGAAGATAACAAAGGTCAGACGTACGATTGTTTAATTAAAGCAAGGTTGGCTGTCACAGCATGGCAAGGTAACTCAGTTGGCCATGAAGGACATGATTCCACTCCTACCTACAGCTGTCTAGGGCCGCTGAGATGCCCAAAATGTTCTGTATGTCCTTACCCTGCCATCTCAGAGGTTTGGGGTCAGTTCGTTCCTGTATGGTATCTTGCAGACTGGTCTGGGTGTTCTGTACACCCCCGGGCACTTCAGAGAGCATTAAATGCTTCCGTAAGGTCCTAAGCCGTGGGTCACCGTGCAAAACCAAGAACTCATCAAGTCTTTTTAAATGGAAAGGTCCTGGCAAATTTTCAGTTTGTCTCCATCTCTTTACTCCCTTCTCTGGCCAGCCCTGACCTGGGGATGTCTTTGTTGGCTCCGTTAGCCCGCTGGCCCTCCTGAGGAACGCCACCCGCAAACAGGAGCCAGGGCACAGGATCCCCGCCACCTCCTTGCCCTCACAGGCACCGCAGAGTTCACGGTGCAATGGAAGGAGTAAGTGTGTCACACCACAATAACAATACGCCTCGAGGGAAGGGAAAAGGCCCGGTGCCTCACAGAACCGGCCCGACACGGACGCGGGCGAGCGGCAGCCCCGCCCC
>WEIV01009788.1:176005-202467 GCA_013390005.1 Calyptomena viridis
TTCTATGTCCCTTCCTCAAAATACATACATCCTGGAATATATTTATGATCATACTCGTGTAGGAGCTTTTGTGTTCGTTTTTTAAGCTAAGCAAAATATATGCTTCCTTTGAAATATAGGAAAACTGAGGAATGATGGAATGATTTCCATTTAAACTTCCTTAATTTTTTCCCTCTTCACCTTTGTGAAGAGGAAGAAAAAATTGACCCAGGCTTTTGGTTTGTGTGAATAGTTAAAGTTTGGCAATATTACATACAGTCTTGAAAACTGCCTTATGATCAGAAACATAAAAAACAATTTATATATAGCACAATATTTTAATTTATTCTCTGCATAGATGCCATGCTGGATTTTAGACACCACTTGCAGTACATTTTATACATTTTATCTTTTTAGAATTATTACATTGATTTAGGATTCTGAATCGTACTGTAGTCACAGCTAAGTTTTACAATTATGCTCCCTGCTGGAAAGCATTAGGGAGTCTTCTAGCACAGTGTAGCACCTTGCTTGTTATATATAGATGAATACCTCATTGTGTATATGTGTGCATATATAGAAAAAACAGTGTTTCTTATTGTTTTTTTAATACATCTTATTTTGACATTGGTTAGTGGGAAGTTGGAGGAGTCTTGCAGATACATAAAGTGTATATAGAAAGATAAGATACATAAACGCTAAATGTCATTTTTTGAAAATTTTTAATTGCATGCTAATATAAAAGATCCTGTTTCTTTTTTGGATGTAATTATATTTTGCTTACAGCTCAAAATAGTCTGAATGTTCTTTTGATGCCTTTATTTCTTGCAGGAAACACGAAAGAAAACTGAAGCATGATGAAATACGTAAGAAGTATGGTATGTGTTACCTTGTTTAGATACTCTGTATCTAAATTGATTCCTTTTTCCTCATTATTACTACAATTCACAGCAGAAACAAGCTGCTTTTTGGGCAGCAGAAGTAATCAAGCCCAGTTTCCTACTGATGCATGTCTTCTGACACCTGAACACCTGATCTCAGCACTATTATGCTCCTGTTCTCTTCCCACAGTGACTCTCCCACTGGGCAAGAGACAGTGTGCTGGATGGAGTGTTTGCTTGGCATGGGCATTTAAATATATTGATTAAAATAAGTGGTCGTTTCTTTCTGTTCCTCAGTAAGAGTACAGATTTTGGGGGCTATTTTTTTTGCTTGTTCTTGAATGTGATAAATCAAGCTACTTGAACTTTGCTACTAGACTCATGGCTATTGAAGCAGGATAAACTGACTAGCAGATAGGAAGCTTTTTAAATCAAGCTTGAAAAAGAAGGATGCAGGATGCAGTCTAATGTAGGGATTTAAATTGTTACTTTCTTTGTTTTTAAGAGGAGCTATTGTCCAGTAGTAGAAGAATATCACAAGGTTGTGGGACCTGCTGTGTTGTAGAGGATGCTCTTATTATGTAGGCTTGTCAGTGCTTGCACTTTTCATTTGATTTGTTCATAGAGTTAATAGTATTGTGTATTCAGAGACAGATATGCTAAAACTCTGCTGCATTTTTTATTATGTAAATTGCACTAATGTCAGAGAAGGTGATTCTAGGGGTCTGAACAGTCACTCAGAGCTGTTAATTTTCATCCTCTTGTTAAACTGATTGGCAGAGTGGGAATGCCTTCATGAATCTGCAGCCTGCCCTTTGGCTGACGCAGAAGTGATACAGACAATCTCTATAGGGAATTCTCTGCCTGGAGAATGTTTGTAAAAGAATGTTCCTTTGCTGGAGTGGAGGGAAAACTACACTGAAACTTGAGCTACAGGAGGGAGAACGTTGTAGAAACTGGAAGTAATTTTTTTGTTAAACATCCGTCATTGAAGTTCAGTCCTGTGGTATTTTACAGGATAATTGACCCTGTATCCCAACCACAATTCAGTTTCAAGAGGTGTGTGAGTGGTTGACAATAGTTCACATGTAAAAAAGCAAACAAAATCCGAACAATAAAACAACACAGGCTTTTTGTGTCTCTTCTCTCCTTAGAAGAGACCTCAGAGTCAGTCTCAGCATTTGAACCATAGGGGTAGACCCGGTGAAGAATTTAGGACAATGGCTATGTCCTCACAATACCGAGCAGCACTCTGTGCAGACATACACATACCTTTGCATCTCCTTGAGTGGGAGTGGACAGGTCCTGAGTTCAGTACTGCAGTTCCTGTATCAAGCCCTGCACTGGGGTTACGTGGTGTTCAGAAGGCTGTGTTCAGGTATATTCTGCTTGTGAAATCAGGGGATGGCCCTGCATTTTAGTGAAGGCAGCTCTCTCTTCAGTGCTTACCTTTCAGACTTTTGTGAGATGCTTTGCTGGATCTTGTTGGAGTACTTGAGTTTCCTGAAGCATATAACTGTATAATGCATTGCCTCTGGAATACATACACCAAATTCAATAAACCTTACTTACAGCTGTACTGTATACACGGTCCTAGGAGAGCCACTGTCCTTTTGCCTCCGCTTGACGCATGTTAGTCTGTCAGTGACTTAAGTAGAAACAAGTTCATACATTTATTGTGTTAATGGAAGGTGTTTCTTCTTATAAGAAGTCATACATACTGGCCTCTTCAGTTATTGCAGTTATGTTTTGCAGCACAGTGTACGTGCACAAGATTGCAATTGGACTATAAAACTTAAATTTTAATAACTTCTATATAAAGTTTATTTATTGACAAGTTTGCTTGATTGCCTAAGCAAAGATTAAGATTAGTTTATATTATCAGATTGTAATAAATATGGTAATTTAAATTATGNTGTGGATTCTCATAATTAATTTTTGTCCTAAAGAAAAACCTAACTCTTAAATAAATAAATGGCACGTCCTGAAAGGATGTATGTAACTGAGTAAAAATTAAATAAAAATTATGTATAAATTTTGAAATATCCCTAAATATATTTGCTGTCATATATTTGGGTTGTATTCTGATAATATGCAGACAAATGATTGTCAGAATAATTCAGTGAGACATACAGTAGACTTGGATCTTCTGTCCTCATTTTTTACTCTCTAGAAAATACAGATGTTAGCATACTAAACATAATCTAATAAAAATTGCTGCAAATAATTATGGAGGCACTAGATTATTTTACACTCTTACACACTGCAGAGTGGATTCTCAGTTAAGTAGGCATGGATGAGTGGCAGAATGACAGTGGCTTTAACCTGACTGTAGATTAAGATGATCATGCCCGAAATTTCACTATTTGGTTGGCTTTAAGGGAATGCCTTTTCTCATTTCATCTACCAGCTTTCCATACCCCATTTAAATGGTAATTACACATTTATAATGCATTGCAGGTGTCACTCTAGCCACAGTCCTTTGGGAGCATTGGAAGCAATAGAGAGCTTTAGTAACCAGGAGTACACACTTTGAATTGTTTCTTTGTTGCACAATTTGATAGTATTTTTCATTTGCTCACATACATGAATGCATTATGATTACATAAATTATATGTTGACTATTAGGAAAAATTTAAAGTAGAATTCAGAATACTTTGCAACTTGTGTAGTATACAAAGGAACTACAATTTAATTCCTGCTGCATTTGCTGCTATTGTGTGTTCAGTATAGCATTAGTGAGAAGCTTTTTTATTATTTATTTCAGGATTTTGTCTGGTATTAGTAAAAGGATTCTTTCTCTTTAATTTTTACAAAATTATTACCATTTAATTGCTTCAGTTGTGCAAAGGTTTTGATCAGCTATTTTAATGATATGTAATCCTATCTCCTTTGTTTTATGTGAGACATTGATTTTCTATTCAGTAGTTTGTCACAGTAAATGTTCCTTCTGTTCAAGGTAGGTACTTTGCCTTGACCTTTAGCATTCTGAGTGCAAGGTAAGAAAACCTTGCATTGAAAGGTTTTGTGTTTGTTTGTTAAGAATATAGTTGTCAATCTGAGTGTTAAAAATAAAGAGGAAAAATTTAATAAGGGGTGAAGATATGCAGCAAACTAGGTTGGGTTTTTTTCAAGCATATACTCTTGTAAGCATTTAACTTGTTAATTGTGTTTCTGGGCAGTGCTGATATGTGATGAGTCAGATCTCAATGACTGAGAACCTGCATAGTTAGATAGTACACAATATAAATGAATATGCTGGAAATAAGTATTAATTTCTTACCATTGCTTTGTCATTTCATACATATTAGGAGGCCTCATTATTTCATTCAAGCTAACAAATGATACTTGATTCCTATACCTTTCAAATTTTTGAGTGCTACTTAGATACTGCTGAGTAGGTCAAATACTAACCTCAAAATGAGGGTAAATAGAAGTTAGGTGTTAAAAGTTCTTGTAAGTGACCTGTGTGTCAATATTCAAGTACACCAGTAACATGTAATGGACTTGATTGCAAACAAGACTCCTGAAGCTACAAACATCTGGCTTCACTGAACCCCTGAGTGTAAATGACAAGTTGGGCAGTTGCTCTCATGTCAAATGGGCAACGGTGAGAGACAACTCAGGTCTGGTTCAAGGCAGCACATGAGCTTCAGCTGAAGCAGACATGCTGTCCCATTAGCATTGGCTTGCAGCTCCTCAGTGGCACGGACAGGAGCAGCTGTGGCAGCTGACAGGAGCTTTTTGTCATGCTCCTTTTTTCGTATGTCTCTCCAGATTGTTTTTGTCCACTTACTGGAGCCTGATACAGCTGCTTCAGTAAGAATTTGTGGAAGTGATGAACTGCTGTCTCAGTTAATGTAATCTCATGATGTACTTAGAATGCTGAGGATAAAAGAAATTTAAACACTGGATGCAGGTTTGAGAGCAAAGTGTATCATATGTTGTAGCTGGTGGTTATCCACATTTGGAAGGAGGGCTTGCCATCTCTCTTGGAGTCTCTTTCTCCTGGGAGATCAATTTGTGAAGTCATGACCAAGAGTGTTCCCACTAGATTTACCCATAGTTCTTAGAGCTTGTTTAGTTTCAGTATTGTACAATAAAACAGATCAGAGGAATTCAAGTTAAGCATGCTAATGCCTGGATGGTGGTGATTATATCTGTTCCTTCCTAAACATAATTCAGTAAAATTACAGCAAGTACTACTGGGAATAGCATTTACAGTGAGGAGTAAAAATGACACATTCATTTGAAATATGAGGACTAGTTTTCTCAAATGGCTTTTAGCTGAGTGTTTTGGGGTAGTGGCAGAGAAAAAGCGTATTTGCTCCTCAGAATAGTATAGGAAAAATTTATTAGGCCTCTTTTTTTTGAAGTTGACACTACTAGATGTAGAAAATCTTGTCCATTGAATTTCAGCTGTTTAAGCTGTAAAGAACAGCATCTTGTATTTTACTCTGCTACTCTATAGAGAGAAGTATGCAGCCTATGTTAATTTTGTCAGGGAATCTAGTACTACTTCTTGCCACTTTTTGAAAATTTTTTGAAGTTTGGTATATTTATTTCTAAGTAGAACTTAAATATTTGAGTTCAAGGAGTTAATGCAATGGCAATTGTAATAATAATAATAATCATAATTTCTAGTATTGATGCCAATTTTCTGTAAATGTTGTGTAGATGTGTTTTGTATTTGGAATGGGTGAAATACAGAAGTACTTCAGATTTTTTTTAAAATTGGACTACTCAGTTGTGTTGCAGGTAAGTAAATATATTAGGATCCATATATCCTAACTGCCAAGCTGTTAAAATGTCTGGAAGAAGGAGGGAGTGGTGGTGACAGTCTGATAAAGAACATGCTGCTTCTCTCTATTTGAGTTGGGGTTTATAGTAGTGCAGGAATGTTACCTGAAGGCACTAAAGATTGAATAGTAGGCCAAGGATAAGAGGTTTGGGGTTTTTTTTATTGTTTATTAACTTACTTGTCAACTAGAGTAGACTTAACAGACATCACAACTCTTTGTTTAAATGCATGAAAGGTAAGATTAAAATCTGACAAGTAACCACTTTCTAAAAGTTCAAAAATATAAAAATTTCAAAATCTCTAAGTATTGTAAGTAATTTTCAACCTAAGCATATTCTTATTGCACAAACACCTTTTTTTTTTTTTTTTTAACAATTACAGAAATTACCTCTGTTGCAAGGTCCTATACCAGGTAAATCATGTTACCTGGCAGAAGCTTTATAAATGTGATTGGCTTACCCCTTCTTTGACAGTTAAGGGCCATTGTATGAGGGCTGGTGTTGATATTAACCTTTTACAAGCTGATTGCTCATAATCTTGTATATTTGAGTGATTATAGGATTTCTCATCCTTAATATTTACTGTTCCCTATCAGGTAGTTAGTTACAGTAACTGATACAGTAATCAGCACTAAGCAGTTGTGTTTCTTGATTGGCATCTTAAAGTAACGTGGCAATTCAAACAAAGCTCACCAACTGCAACAAAGTAGGCAAAAGTCTAATCTGCCTTCAGCACCACGAGCTTTTGGCGTTCAAGTAGACTTTCAGGTGTCTGAGTGCAGGTACATGTGGAAAAGAGATATGGTGTGAAAAGGGCTGAGGGGAGTTCTTACAAGATTTGGCAGTGACTTGTGTAATTTATTTTTCACTGTTGTGAATCTGAACGTTTGAGATTTGCTTGGCTGCGCTGTTGTCTGTCCCCACGCCTAAGTAAGTGAGCTAGAGAAGTGTCCAGGTTTGCCAGACATCGATATAAAAATCTCAGTAGAAAAGACAGTAGTAGTGTTCCTGTTCTTCCACAACAGAAGGTCTGCCTCTGGACTCTTACAGGACTTCTGTATTTTCAGTATGTGCTTCTGCTTACCCCAAATCTGGTGTGTGATTTTAAGTGTCTTTGAAATAATTACTATGTGGACCAGCAATTACTCAGCTTACCCTTACAGAGGATGGTCTACATATCCAGACACTCAAAATAATTGGATGGCTTTGCAATGCTTTCTGTGACAGTATTCTGGTAAAGTCATTAAGAATCTTTGTGATGGAAACATACTGCAACCTGGATTAAGTGATGCTCTTGTTCTGATCCCTGGAGGTTTTGGTGCACACAGAAGTCATCTTCATTTGTTCTTAGAGATTATTGTCCTGTTGCAGAAAAGCTGTAAGTTGCTGAATGTGACAGATGGTTGGGTATGATCGAAATAGAACTAAGTTGAAGTAGCAGCATCTTACATTTTAAAAGGATGATGATCTTCTAGTCACTTGCATTTATAAACTGGCCATCCTGAATCTGTTCTTCTTGAGACATCTCTCTGCTTAGACTCTCACAAGTACATTTTTTAGGGTATACCTCGCAAATGAGAAATGTTTTTTCTGTAGTAATTTTTCTTACAGAAATGTTCGCTCTCTGCTAAATCATGAAATACTTATTCATGATTATAATCTGAGAAATAAGAGTGCTTAAGAACACTTTCCATTTATTATAATACTTGAGTGTTTAGGTAATAGAGCAACTATTACGAGAGTTGCCTTTTGGATTTGTTATATGGAATACCTATTGAAGTGAAGTCAGTAACTTGAGGTTTTTCTGTAATGCTGCTAAGAAAATGATAAATGTAGTCCTGTTTTTTTTACAGGTCTTCTCCAGGATTCTGATAACCCGTACAGCAGATTTGAAAATGAATAAAGCTGAGCACCTTCCACTAGAGCTGTGACTCCGGAATACAGGAAGACTGTTTTCATTTGCCCTTTGTGCTCTATTGCTTTTGGGTTTTTTTCCCCCCAAGATTTTTTTCCTGGTGTTAAAACTAGAAGCGGCTAAAGACTTTGTGAAATAACATGTTTCTATATCCTACCTGTATAGAACTAATTTTTTTATAAATGTTTTTTGTTGTTGAAAATGGCTTGTTTTGCTGAATTTTGTGACTGTCTTTCCTCTTCTTAAAACTATATTTTATTACTTGATGTAGATGGTTAATAGTCACAATCACGTGTTTGAGTTCAGTCTTAACTGCCACTTAAAGCAATTGTTCCCATGTTCCTAAATAAAGATTTTATATATATATATATATAAATTTAAAATAAAAACCAGCATGGAAGCACAGCTTCACATAGCAGAAATAGTTGATGAGAAAATACATCATGCACATTCTTGTGGGTGGAGTTTTTTTCATCTGGAAAAAGATCTTCCAAGAGTGTAATGTGTAAGAATTGAGAGAGAGGAGCATATTTGTCTTTGAATAATTTAATTCAGTTGTGGAAATGTTAATATGTACTCTGGATATAGCACTGATGTGAAAAAGAAACTACTTCAGTTAGCAAAATTAGAAGAAGGTTATTCTTCAAATATACATGGTTATGTGTGCCTGTGAATGCTTTCTTCTGTAAGCTTAATGTATAATAAAAAAAAAAAGTAAAAAGTTGCCCAGATCCTGCAGTTTACCAGGAGTGATCCTGGCCAGCAGCTAAGCACTTCCCAGCTGCTTCCTCCCTTCCTCAGGGGGATGAGGGAGAGAATGGGAACAGCAAAGGGTTCACTGTAAGTGAAGAAAAGGAGCATAGTGGGAAGAAGTCGTACAAAGGCAATTGCCACCTCCCAGAGGCAAGCCTCTGGCCAGCCTCCTCTCAGTTTTTCTTGGTGAGCCTGGAATATCGTTTGGGTCAGTTCTGGCCAGCTGTCCCCTCCCAAATTCTTGCTCACTCCTGGCCTACTTGCTGGTGTGGTCAGAGTGGGGAAAAAATGAAACCTTGTTGCTGTGCCAGCAATGCTCAGCAAAAGCCAAAGCACTGATGTGTTATCAGCACTGTTCCTGCCACAAATCCAAAGCAAAGCAGCACTATACAGGCTGCTATGAAGAAAGTTACCTCAATCCCAGCCAGAGCCAGTACAGTAAGAAAGCAGTATTTTTTTAACTTCTTATTGTTCTTTTGATATTTTCATAGTGTGATTTATTTCCTGTCTTTCTTTTCATAGAGGTGTTTCCTTGAGGATTTTTAGTAGCTTACCAGTATGATGTGACAAGCAGAGAGCTCTTCTGCCCCCTGGTCTAATGTATGTTCCTGTTTATTCTGTACACTTTAAATAAACTCCCTTGCTGTATATTATCTATTAAACAAATGTACACTATTGGAGATGTTCATGTTATTTTTGTCCACATTCCTAAGATAAACACTTCAACATCTTGAAATCGGTTCTGTTTAGTTCTGTTGTTCCATACAATTTTAAATTAACTTTGTTTAAAAGAACTTACCAAGTATGAGTTTGGGAAAAGGAAAAACATTTTTGCTGGTTTTCTGTGGCAGGAATTAGATCTTGCCTGTGGGTGAGGAGGTAAATTGCCATTCCTTCCAGTGCCAAAGACTGCCTCAGCTTAGAGTTTAGTAACTATCACTTATCACTGATTTTGGTGTAGAGCATTTGCTTCCATTCTTTCATTGGTTTTACCTCTGCAAACAGTTCTTCTGTATAGAGTTTCTCAGGAATTTATTAAATAAAATAAAATAAATATTAAATAAAAGTGTTTTCCACTCCCTGAATCTGTATTGTAATAAGTGTTATTGGAATATTAGTCCAGTTTTTCTATTTTCCTTTTTTCCTGAACTCATATTTAGCACTTTCTTAGTAGGCACCGTATTTAATTGTGTATTTCTTTATCTGTCAGCCATTGTCAAGTCTGGAGTATTATTCAAATGGCTGTCTTTGAAGAATGATGGTCTGTGTAAGAGTGAGTTGATAGTGTGGAAATAAAACATGCTGATGGTTTTCCCTGGAGATAACTTTTACAAAAATGATGAAGGTCTGCCTGCTGTCTCATGACCCAAGTAGTGACATTCCTGACTTAATAGAAAAGCATTTTTCTTCAGCACCTGCTACAGCATATGAAGGGCTGTCACGTATTCTAACAAAAGGGGGAGGAGGGCCAACCTTTCTTATTTGAAAGATGGTAAGAACTGAAATATTTTGAGAACAGGGAATGGGAGAATTAACATTCCTAATTCACTGTTGTGGACATCAAAAGGTAAGGACTGGGGCCAAATTTACCTTAACTAGACTTACCATATACTAAGCCCTAACTTTAGGCTATAGTTATACAAAATGTTAAGCTGGACAACTTATACAGTATAATTTTGCTTACACAGTTAGACTATTAATTTAATGAGACTATTGTGTACAGCAGCCCTAGAGCTTAATAGAAAAGGCAAAAATCCCCCCCAAATCCCCAGACTTTTCTGATTATTTAACCTTTTCTTTCTGTGTTCAGTGGAGCAATTAATTGGATGGAAAATACCCATATTCCAATGTATTAATTACCTTCTCTGCTTTCCTCTATGTCAGTATTTCTTACTTTTACAGAAATACTCTCTTTGGCTTCAATAGCAGGGTTGCTCTCCTTTGTATTTCAGTGTAGCCACAAGTAATTGGGAAAACAGCTGTTGAAAGAAGTATCATTGTATCTTTGTTTCTCAGGTGTGTGAACAAAGGCATTTACCATTGTCAATCTGAGTTTCCCCTCCTCCACACTTTTTCAACAAAAGAAATAGAAGGGATACAACATAACAAAATGGAACTAGGGAAATGGCATAACATAAGCCTGAGAGCCCTATCATGTGTTTTTCTGACTTCGCCTCCATTCATGATCTATTCTCTTCCCTCTATTTGCATTTTTAGTGGTTATTGTCTGTTAATCACTAGTAAAGAGAAGAGCAGTCTTGGAAGTGAAAAGTTAAAATTTGTGTTTATCTCTCTGCAGGATGGAGCTTCTAGTGCTGAAAAATCAAGTGGGTCAGGTTTAAGAGTGATGTTGGTGGGTGTAATTTATTTAAGTAAAGAAAATTTTAGTAGACTGTAGCATGTTGTTTTACTATCTTAATGCAGGAACATACTTTTTGCCACTTCTGAAATCTTGGATTTGATGATGACTCCATTAAGATGTCTGCACCATGTCTTGCTTGATTGTTATTTGATTATTAAATAGACATGTGGAAGTAATTTTGGAAAACGGTAATTTTTTTTTTCTTAGAACATCTTTGTTTCAAACTCCCAAACATAGCTTTTATCATGTCCTTTCCAAAGTTTCCTGCAGCAAGCACGTGGGCGAGGAGTGGCTCTGGGCTGTGTGCAACCCTAGGATGCCCCAGCTGAACACGCAGTTCTCTAGATTTTAGCTGGTCCAGAAAGAAGTGAGAGAGAATCACCTAGCATGCTTTTCTTCCTGTCCTCTTTCTGAGTGTCAGAGGCCAAACAGGAACAGAGTGAAGAGCTAAAAGGACACTTTGAGAGGAAGTGATGGGAAGATGACCAGGGCGGGACTGGGCAAGTCAGTAGCCTGGGGAGATGTTGAGGTTGGCAGCAGTTGCACGTGGCTGTGCCTCCATTTTCTGCCTGTATCTGGGCTTGATCAGCTTCAGTTTTGGGGTTCTAATCAGCCAGCATCTCTGACTGCCTGGGTGCTTCAGGGTGTGAATTGGAGAGGTTTTGTGGGTGGAAGCTTTTCAGGGCTCAAATGTGCTTTCATCTTTCCTAAGGCAGCAGGGCTAAGCTTGCTGTCAATTGACTGATTTAGCTTTTCTGTGAGTCCTAGAACAGCTGCTTGGAGGGCAAAGAGGAGGCACACTTGTTGAAGTAGGTAGAAAGTGGCATGTCGTGACTGAAGTATCAATATCTCCAGAATATTCCTGAAGTCCATCTTTGTGCTTCATGACACTTGACTGAATCCTCTCAGACCATTCCCCAAATGCTGCTTCTCCCAAACCTTAGAAGAAAAGGTCTCAATCCTGATACCTTCGAACAACATTCAAAACTGATTTATTTTAATGGCTTCATATGGTTTATACTCAATATCTGACTGAGCAAACACATTTAGTCTTTGTTGTGGCATCATTAAGGCTTTGGACTCGGCATGAGAGGATCAAATGTTTAAATGTTTAGAAGAGGGCAATGGCTCTCAAGCCCACTGCTTTATTTTGTCACTCCATGTCAGCTTCCTGGCTAGATCTTGTCATGTGTCTCTGGTTATGTGTGAGTTCAAGTGTGTTTGTCCTCAACAACACACTTCAGTTATCAAGAAAAATAATCTCTGCTTTCTTTTCTTTCTCTGAGTTCCTGCAGCAGATATTAAATGTCAGAAATGAGAACAAAATTCTCAGTTTCACTCCGACTCTTTCTTGCTGTTTTAAACCGTAGTGAAGTGGTGAAGGCCGGGATATGTGCAAGCAGTAAATGAACCAAACCATCCATGAATGGGAAGAGTTGCAAGTTGTGAAGAGAGGCAAAAGGGAACAGATAATGGGGAAACAATAGAGCAGTGGCTAAAAAAAAAGGTATTGTCTTTTGCACATCTTTGATGAGATTTGATTTTATATTTTGTTATGTTCTGTCATCTTAACTAGAAATCAAAATACACAGTTACACTATATTGCTCTATCAGCCATTCCCAGGTTGATTTGCTTACTGCATCAATAACCAGGCTTACTGTTTGTAGTTAGACTGGATGAAAATCACTAACTTTCTTATCTTTTCCTTATCTTACACAGTTTACAAAGAAAACATTTAGTGGTGTCTTACATAAGCTTCCACAAAGCAGGAAGGACAGAAGGTAAGTGTAGACGTAAAGAAACCTGTCAGTGGATTTCAGCAGCTTAACAATTTATCAGTCTTCTGACTGAATGTCTTGACCATCAGTATGTATTATTAATCAAATGGAGTGACTTTTCTCTTGCTGATATAGCAATTGCTTCTAAACAAGGAAAAGTAATAGAGGGCAGAGTTTTTCGGCTGTCACTTTGAGTCAAATGCTTGCGTGGCAGATAAATGGGTGATAGACTAAGCAAAGTCACTTTGAGAGCCCTGTGAGCTTGAATCTGTGTATTAATGTGATGAAGTAAGATGCAGGATGAAGATAAAGTTACTTGTAGTCTGTCCAGAGACTTGATTTTGTTTTGGGTTGGCTTTTTTTTTTTCTTCTAAATTTGACCTTCAGTCTAATCTATGCAAGGTACTGTCAAGTTGCAGCACAACAGAAAGAATTAGGAAATGTTTAATTACCCTGAGTTGAGGTGGATTTTCATAGCAGCGTTTCTGTCACAATTCCTAAGCTCACTACTTCACTGACCTGCATCTCAAGGGCAACTTTGCCTGTACCCCTACTTGTCACCTGGCTTGAATTAATATCAGGCCTTTGGTGTTCTCAGACCAGCCCTAGTTACTTATTTCCCATGCATCAATTTGGGAATCACACACACAACCGCTTTTGCCCTCAAGGAGAGTCCTTCAAGCTTCCATTGCTTCTTTTCATTATTTCTTTTTTCTTTGTGTGAACCAATGACCTCTTATGTTCTCTCTACCAAAACAGGATTTGCAACATATCAAGGTGGTAATTTTCAAGGTGACAATTTTGCCTATTGTACTGCAGAAGTGCCATAATTTTCTTTAATTCTACAGTCTCTTTCATGTATATTCTTGAAATTCCAATATTCAAGATCACTATGGAGTGAATTCAGATCAGCTACACACTGGACAAAAGAGTTTGGTATGCAGGAGTCAGCATGGCATCTGCAAAGGGAAATCCTGTCTCCCTGACCCTGGATTGTAGGGAGGGGATAGTGAGCACACAGGACAAAATTCATCTAATCAATTTTCTTTACAAGCACTGAGTAGCTTATTTTAAAGAGGATGGTTTGTGACAGAGCTGACACTGTTGCAACAGACCAGTGATGCTTTATTTGATGCTTTATTTGAACAGCACCCGGCCAGAGCCAGCAGGACAAAGGCTTCCCTCTGCCTCAGCTCATTTTTGGGATGCAGGTTGCTGGTAGAGCTATGCTGCTTTCATTGCAGCTGCAAAGCAAAAGGAAGCGCATGGACATCTGCATGGCACCATTTTGTCACGGCTGCATTTCTGGACAAGCTGGTGAAGAGATGGCTCATTGAGGCCTCCACACAGATGCAATGCCATCTGCAGAGTGGGCTCCTGACAGTTTGTGGTCTGGAAAAGCATTTCCATTCTTAAGTTCTCACCAGCAGAGATGAGATGCTGTGGATTAGGAGGGACAACTTCTTCCTGGGTTTTAAACTTCATGGTCTCCTTTATGTCACTAAACTTTCCCTCAAGGGTGATTGTCTGATGAAGATTTTGTAAAGATCCAAAAGTCAGCAGAGCAGTGTCAGCCTCCTGAATGTCCCCTGCTGCTGCAAGGGACCTTCATACCTCAATAACAAAGAATAAAAACGTTTAGGGAATTTCAAGAGTACACATCTGTCCTGGGGTGCTAAAGTCTTGAGTAGCTGATGCTCTGATTAGCTCCTGCTGAAACACTTCATTTCAGTGCTCACCCTCTGTCCTCAAGATTAAATTAGTTCACAGGAGACTAAAACTGGGTGTATGTTGATACATGGTGAATTTGAGTCAGTGGGATCAGCTCAGCTATGACTTCTAAGGAGGAACTACATCCCATATACACAAATTAGGCTGAGGTAGTAAGGATCCAAGCCCATTTCCAGTTTCTGCATTATCAGAATTACCCTTCCCATCTGTGAGGAAAATATGGGAAAAAAAGGCCTGTTTGTAATAACAAATGGATCAACATAGGAATATATGCATAAGGCAGAACCCCTCAGCCATGATCACTCTTGTCTTTATTACATGTCCATGTTCTGGGAAAATCAGAACTGCCAGCTTCATCAGACTGTAACGTGCTTGATATTACCCAAATAGGTTAATAAATTGTTCCCTAGAGCTTACCATGCATACTTATGGGCATCTACGTCATACTAAAAGGGTATTTAAGGCTTTAACATGGGCCATGAAACTGAAAAAGGAGAATATTCATGGCTTTCCCAATGTTGAGCTAGTCCTCTCATCAAATGTGGAATATTATGGTTAGCCAAAGCTGCCCAGGCTGGTGATATTCCAAAACTGGCAATAAAATGATTGGATGGAGGAAATCCTCTAGCACAAGGGGATTTGGAGCCTCCAAACTGAAATAAGAGTAGGGGATGGTTGTGGTGGTGCCTCCCTCCCCCCTACCCCCCATAGACTACACTATGATCTAAGAAATTTTGGGGTGACCTTAAAACACTCATTTCATGACTATGGTACAAACCCCTTTTCTTAGAGAAATTTGGAGAATCCCTTTGGTTCATTTTGACCGAATGCATTTTGTTCAGGGGCTTTGCCCTGGGCTGGAGTGCACTGTGCCAGCCGTGCCTAATGCTTTACTCTGGGTTTCATCACTCTGTGTGTGTATGTAAAGCTGTTACCATCCTTGTAGATGATTTCTTTTTACATAACTTGCAATATTTCTACTTGCTCACCCTGCATTTCTATTAGTGGCATGAAACCCCTAATTGCCTGATTAGAATGTGTAATGATACTATAAAAATCCCTATTAAACTGAGCAAAGTAATATTTTAAAAAGCTTGTAATAGTAGTCACTAGACGCGATAGTAGAAGAGGGAGGATAGATACATGAGGTTTATTACATGCAGATAACATGGTACTTTCTACACTGAACTTCAAAGGACTATGCCCAGTTTATTAATGTAATTACTTACATGAAAAATTATCATAATATAATGAATAAATTAAAAATGTTATCTATACAATATGTTATCAGTCTAGTTCTCAGACTTGAATTGAAAAGAACACAAAGAATTACAAGAATTTAAGCTCTTATTTACACATTCACATAGCATTTAAAATACTTCTAGATCCTTTGTTAAACTGTATTATAAATCAGATTTGAATAGAGGAAGATAGAAATCTCTTTGCTTTCATTTGGAAGAATATATGATGTTTTCAGACATATATTGCTGAATTTGATGACTTAAATGCTAGATTCCTCTCCCTCAGAGAATAAATAGTTTAGGAACTATTGGGCGAGTGAGGAGGTAAATAAATGAAACTCTTTGACTTCTGTTGCTAGCCTACACTTCAAGGTAAGTTTTACCATCTATTAACCTTGAGACAGTGTTCTCCACTTGCCCCTTTCTATATAATTTTGCCTTAAACTACTCCAGATTTATTAGCCTGCCTGTTAGTAACAAGCACACACTGGCTGGGCCTTCCTCTCTCCTCCCTGTGTCAGCAGCAGAAGGGAAGGCCATGTGGTGGTTACTGCAGCCCTTTGGCTGGCACTGTGTGTGTGTATTCACTTCCCCTGGAATCCATTCCCTGGCCCAGCTCACCAGGCAGGCACACACACTCTCCTTGCCTCATGGTGCAGAGGGGAGCGCCAGCTGCCTGCCCATGGCCTGGCTTTGCTACTGAGGGTGCTTGGCCATGGGAAGAAAAGCACAGTGCTGGCTTAATTTTCATTCATGAGGAAAGATTTTTTTTTCAAATGGTTTTTAAACTTTGGACAACATGGATAGACTCTGCAAATAGACATGAATGCATCAGTCAGAGAAGGTATTTAATGCCCTCAGGCCAGACACCAGCAAATCTGGTGATCAGACAGTCTTGTGATGGACTTGGATCCTGAATATGACGGAATTGTTCTACAATGTTGGTTTTGATCATTGCATTGGTTAGCACTTTTCTTAAAAGAGAATCACAAGGGAGCTGTCATTTGAATGAGAATTTGAATAATTTGATCATGTTGTGAAGCAAAAAAAGAAGCCATAAACCTGTCTTTTATTACAAATTTCCTTCCTGACATCCTTTTCAGTACCCCAACTAGATTAAAAATACATTTTTCCTTTTATCCCCTAGATGCATTCCCTGATGAACTTTTATGCTAAAATACAGATACATGACTTTCTAAACGACAGAAAAATGACTCCAGCCAAATTAAGACAGACAAAAATACACTTAATGAAGGAGAATATTGAAGCACCAAGGAGTATAACTTGGTAACTGGGATTTGAAGCAAGAAACAAAGTCTTGGGTATCCTTTTAATTCATTTTGAACACAGTAAAGCAAGTCTTCTCTTTTAAGTTATACTCTGAAGATGTATGATTCAAAACTGTGCTCATTTACTCAGCATGAAAGCTGCTCAGCTGGACAGAAGACTAGATGCAGCCTGAGCTGTTTGTCATTACTGGGACCAATGTTCTTGTTGACATCAAACACAGACCATGAATCACAGCAGCTGAATTGTTTATTTGAAAAGATAGATAATCTTTTGACAACACTGCACTACACAAAGCCCTGCTAGGTCACTGGCTATCGCTTCCCAAGGCCGACCTCTAATCCTCGGTATAAAAGGTGAAAAAAATAAAGGGATGCTGTGGAGTCATCCTGTTTCTAGTAAATAATAAAAAAAAAGGCAACTTTAGACAAAACCATCTAAAACTGAACTTGGTTAGTTGACAGAAAATGTCCATCTTTGTACAGTATATGGAGTTGCAGAATCCAATGAACCCTCTGAGAACAGCTGGAGGTCTGTTTGGTTGCTGTGCCTTGAAGCACACCAGAGAAAGTTCTGGCTTTTAGTGATGGTTGGGCACTACAATGCTGCTGGTTTGAAAGTCCAAAATGATCAACGGTCTAAGGGCAGGCAGCACCAGGAGCATCTCTCTCATGCAGTAAATAAATATGTAGAAGTTACTTGAGAGGTACATATCACTGCTGAAAGTTCTTTACTTCACTCTGATGCAGCTGACTACAGCTGATAATATCTGCCTGTTCCCTGAAGGACCATGTCCTTCACCTCCTAATCTGTTTTATCCTAAAGAATGTCCAGGATACACTCACTTCTTGTCTGCTTGATAGTCTTTTTCTTTGCCATTGCTCTCATAACAAGGAGCTTTTTGTAATGACATGAGTTATTCTGATTTATTGGCTTTCCATCTTTACTTGTTCTCAATAACAATTGAAAAATAGACTGATAAATTTTCATACAATGAAAATTCTATGCCAAAGTTCTTCTATGGCAAAGTAGCTATCTATGAACTGGGGGAACTAGGTGAAAAGATGGGTCTAAGGCAATAGAGATTTTGTTTCATTTAATTGGTGTGGAGGAGTGAGGGCTTAGTGTCACCTCCTTTGGGATGCTTGGAGCACCACATGCAATTATGAGAGACTTGTTTTGTGAACTCAGGAAGCTGGAATTATCAGGGGCTTTCCTTAGGACTGTATCACTCAAACGTTTTTTTGTGAAAGACATTTTTTTTAGCAGGGACTCTGTCAAGTGAAGCTTTCAACAGAAAAAATTACTTTGCAGTCAATTTGTCATCTGAATCACTCCTTGGGGATTTTTTTCCCTAGGTACATGCACTTATTTATACTGTGTATCACTTTTTATAAAACTTAGAGACATATCCATTCTGGATGACTGTAACTGCAAGAAGAATTTCAGAAATATTGTAAATACTTTAGCAAGCAATGTGAGATTACTTACTTTCTAAACTCTTACTGTAATAAACTGAATCATATTACAGTCCTGTCCATTTTATCACATTTCATATGCATCTTCTTATAAATGAGAGACATGAAATACATATTCTGGAAATTTTTGCACAAGTAAATGAAGTCCTGCTAGAGTACCTTGTGACTAGTGAATTTTTCTTATATAAACTTAGAAATAAAAATGGAATTAGATCTGAATCATGTATTTATTTTCATCAAAATTTTCAGACAAAGAGTTCAGGTACTTCATTTCAAATTTGGGGTTAGCAGACATGAGTGTTTCTCAGGTTTGAAATCGGCAGTTTTTAAATCTGATCTTTAAATCCTCAGGAAGACAAATAATCAAAAGATACAAACTTTGAATAAAGTTAGTTGCAATATTGCAGGTGTTTTGGGATCAATTAATTACTGATGCAAACAGATTTATGTTGCAATGATCCATGTTTACATATAGACCAACAACAATAATTAATTTGAGAGGTCAGTGTGTACTATGATCTCTTATCATTAAATTCTGAAGCCCCTCTGCAGCTGTGGCTAACAGCTTTGCAGAGATGACTCATAGATCTTCCTCTCTGTGTTAGACTGACTTCCTTCTGCTCAGATCTGAACCTGCTTTTCTGTTCACTCCTCTTGCATGTCCAGCTGAATCGTCCCAGTCCACTGCCTTCCTCTTTATGTCATCTTCTCACCCAGCCCTCTCTGACATGCCTCTTTACCTGCAGCTCTGGTACCTCAAAAACACGTTTCAAAGAGACTGCTCAGCCCTTGGAGAGCACTCCCTCCACCCAGCACATCTCACAGAATCACAGAATATTCTGATTTGGAAGGGGCCCACAAGGATCACTGAGTCCAACTCTTAAGTGAATGGCCTGTATGTGGATCAAATCCATGACCTTGGTGTTATTAGCACGATCCAACAAAATTTTCATCACTTTTGGCAAGCTGTATGTTTTACATACAATTCCTCCAGGATCCTGAGGGGATTGTTGCTGTGCAGCACTGGTCAGACAGTGCTCAGGCAATGGATGAAAAGGACTCTGGATAGCACGGGCTGCAGGAGTGAATTGAAAAAAATTCCACTATATCTAATGCACATGCTCTCTTCTCTGACTTGTTTCTTGCTAGTTTGTATGAAGAACTCTTCATTAAAATAACTTGTGTTGTCACCCAGCTTATAGGTCATCCACCTCAAGTTTTCACAGCTCTGTTCTGACAAGATTGTCACAAATGCCATAATTAGTTTTTGTGCCTGAAGTCTGTCACAAATTTAATAAAATAACCTGGGCTTTTCTCCTCCTAATTTTGCAGGAGATCTCACCTTTTAGCATATATTCCATATATTATTCAAAAAAATATTGAAGAAATTGTCACATCTAATTTTCACAAAGGTCCAGGCTCTTTAAGTCTGGCAGCTCCTTCTTGTCCAGTGTGGCTTTTCCTCTTCCTCCATGCAACTAAAACTCTTTTCATCTCCCAGACTGGCTGCCACAAGCTCCTAGCCTTCAGTTTTGACAAAGGATCTTTATCCTGCTACCAAAATTTGTTTTATGGGTCATATTTCCAGCATATCATCCTGAAGTTTCTTTCCCACTTTGTTTCTTTCTGCTGCCTCTCCACCTTCTGCTGCATCAAACACCCCCACCTTTTCTTTCCTTTTAAAACTCCTAATTACATAAATCCACACACTTCTTAAGTTCTGTGGTGGCACCAACCCTTTCCTCTAATTAGTGTTTCCAACTCTTCTTCAGTTGAATTTTCCTTAAAATGTCTTTATACTTTTTCCCTAACTCCAGGAAGCAGGGCTTTAAACAAGCACAAAGCCTCTCTTTCATCTTCCTCAAAACCCCGCATTTCCTGGGAGTTATACTCCATAGTGGCCAATTTGCTGTGCCTTGTGCTTCTGACTCATTTTGCAGAGGATGGGTACTACAATTCTCCAACTATCGCATCTACTGTGACAGTCCTCCATTGACTGCAACCCCTTTGTGACAGACACCATACCTGCCTTCCCTGCACGGCTACCCCTTCTGTGTGGCTCCTTATTGCTACGTAAGCCCCCTAAATGGGAACCAGAGCTAATTTTGTGGGACTTAATTTTGTGTAGTACTTTGTTACCACAGTGATAGGAACTAAATAAAACTGTAAGATACAGTTTCTGAAATCTTCCGTCAGCAGAGTGGCATGTGGGCTGGGCTGGACTGTTTTTTAACTAGCTTAGATGCTGATTTTGGGATAGAACTGAGTGGAAAGAACAAGCAATGGTTGCCTACATGCCTGAAGTCCATTTAAAGTTTCATGTTAAGAAGGAAGATCTCCATTTTGACAAAGCAGCCTTTCATGTATAAGACTTGCAAATGTTCTGTATTATTTTTGAGAGAGAGTTTCTCTCTCCACAGGCAAGTAACATTCCCATTATGCTCTGTCCTATGGATTTGAGCAGTCAAACAGGAACAGAGAGATATGGATAAATGGAGTCCATCCAATAATGCTTCTTCTCTAATATGTCTGTAAATTATAGTAATTTTAAATGATTTAACTAAATAAGAAATGAGGAAAAAGAATCCAAAAACAAATCAAGAAAAAGTTAAGAGATCTTAGAAATAAAATAGGGTTAGTATTTCAAGCTTGTTTCCATGAGATATCAGTGTATGGGTTTTTAATTTTATATATAGTGATTAAATATTCGCACTTAGAATCAACCGGCTTTGTGTGCCTATGTGTTTTCAAAATCATGGGTTATCTACAAGAGGACCCCTGCCCATGAGAAATTTCCTCTGGCTGTATATGCCAGTTCTCATATTTTCCCAGCCCAATTCAGTTGGGCTTTGTATGTATAGAGGCACAGACCTTCGAGTTGTACAAATAGTGCCACAATGCTGATGAGATTTTGCTGCAAAGAAAAATCATGATGTTACAGTAAACACCCTTTATTCAATGTTTATGATAAAATGACATGATTCACACATGCTTTTTGAGTGCATCTAAGTGGATCAACCTCAGCTCTCCTGCTGTTTCATTTTGCAACGTTTTCACCATGAGAGTATTTGTTGAACATTTCAGTGACTTCAGAACATTGGGATCTGATATCCCAGCGGTTGAGGTCATTACATATTAAATCACATTTGCTCTTTTACAAGACTTTTGTCAAGATGGCACAAGAAAAAGAGCTCGTTAAAAGGTGTTTCCACTTATTTCACAGGAACAACATTCATCATCAATGCTATGTTGCTAGGTAGCCAGGTGATGTTAAACCCAGCTCATTCCTGTAAATCTAACATAGGTATATTTGCCCAGCAGAATCTCTGAGGTGGCACAATTTCTCCAGATGCATATGCTGTAAATGCTTTAAGTTTATAATCAATAATTATGTTACTTTGTAGGTTTCTGACATATTGTCATGTTTTTTTTCTCTATACTCACTATCCTCAGTGTGATTTCCCTCCATCTGTGTGTAGTAGGTCTGGCTGAGATGGAGTTAATTCTCTTCATGACAGCTTGTAGGATGTTGTGTTTTAGACTTGTGATCAAAACAGTGCTGATAATAGACTACTGTTTAAAGTATTGCTGGACAGTGTTTGTACAGCCTCAAGGCCGCCTCTGTTTCTCATGCTGCCCAACCCGTGAATAGACTAGGGCTGCACAAGAAGTGGGGAGGGGATACAACCAGATGGATGACCCAAACTGTCCGAAGCAGTATTCCATGCCGTATAACAATATGCTCAGCAATACATTGGAGAAGAGTGGAGTTTAGGTAGGTTAGCCATCTTTTGCCTCAGGAACAGGCTGGGCATGATTCTGCCTGGAGGAGGTGGCAAGTGATTGTTCTTGTGTCACTTATTTTTTGTCTTCTTTCTTATTCCACTCCTTCTTTGTTTACAAAATTATCAACCCACGAATTTTCTCATGTTTACTCTTACTTTTCTCCTCTATTCTGTGGATGTGAGTAAGCAGCTGTGCAGTGCTATAGGGGTTAACCCACAATTCTGTGTCATGACCAAATCAAAAAGAATGCATGCTTTCCTAGAAATGAACTACTCATGTCCACCACAAGGAAGCGGCCTAATGGGGACAGGAACTACTAGCTTCAAAGTTAAAGACGCTGTGTTCCACCTGTAGCAATTTCACCGCTGATGTGATGGTGTTAAGTAGGAATGAAACAGAAAACAAGTCAGCCCACACATTAGTACATGAAATAAAGTGACCACGAGAGGGTACTAGAGATGTAAAACCACGGGTGGCTCAGCAGGTCACTTCTAACCAGCAACCGAACATAAGGCACTAGGAAAACCCATTGTGCCTTTGGAACCATGTATATGAACCCCAACTCATCCCTTCCTACCCCACAGAGCAGGGTTTGGTGATACCAGCCAGGCTGGAGGGCTTGTTTCCCCTCCATTCATCAGCACAGATGCAAGGAATATCAACAAGGGGAAATTTCCTCAAGTTAATGAAAACTGGGATTTCATGATAACCACCAGTAAGGCAACACATGATACATCAGCTCTGAGACCATTTTTGGGGGAACAAGTTATGATGTGGATGTAATTTACACAGGTACTGTTCTGTAATTGGCAAAGTTTACTTTTTGTCACTAATGCATTTTGCTAGCAGAGCTTAAAGGTCGTGTCCCTAAGGATATGGCATGATTTGTGTTAGCAGACCCTGGCTTTCTCTTTGGATAACAGTCATCTTGGATTGAGTATTATTAGAGGACAAGTGAAAGTGAGATTGTGGGGAGAGGGCGAGGAGGGGGGTGCTATGTGACTTTACATCCATCTTCATCACTGGAGGGTCATGAAAGGATTGCTGTGTTAACAAGCAACACAGCTCCCAGCACTCAGGTCCCAGACACTGCAGCAGAGAGATCTTTTCAAGGTGAGCAGGCTGGCCTAATGGAGAACGTCTCCAGCCAAGAAGATTTATGAAAATCTCCCTTATACTGGCAGCAGAAGGCCTGACAAGACTTGTGCTCTGGAAAGTGCACTGACTATTTCATCCCCCCAGAGAGCCTTACCACTCTCCTTGGGCAGACCACTTGATGCAAGGTCTTACTCTGCCCACATAACACTCCAAATCAACGGCAATAACTACTTCTTCCACAAACACACACTGCTTGTTTATGTGCTCCTAAGGTTTCTGAAATTCAAACACTTGGCCCAGGAATGTAACTTAAGTGCAGTGCAATTCAAGAGCCCCTAAGGAGAAATGTTATGGGGGTGGGGGGACACGACAAACAGTGGGGTTTAGAGAGAGTTTAGACCACATAAAATTACACCGTAAAATCAACAGCAAATGCCCTGGGATCTGGAAAGTGCACAGATCTGCATTACACCCTGAGCCACCATCTGCACCATGCATCACGGATTTACTTTTTGTCGTTTCATCTTACCCTGCAAGTAATGAACAGCACAACTGCGGCTGCTCCATCTGCAGCAAGGAGACTGCTGGCACACCCTGTGCTCTGGGCCCATGACCACACTGCTTATAGCTCCAAACAATATGTTCTTTTACACAATAATGAACAAACTGCCAGCCGCGCTCTCTCCCCTTCCTCAGAAATAACCCCCGTGCCTCAGTGGGAAACACTGAAATGATGAAGCTTGCTGGCTCTCATGATATAGGGAAGCAAATATTTCCTGTTGTCCAACTTACAAGTGATATCCTGGCAACTATTTTTTCTGCACTCGATAATACTTATATTTGTAGAGTGATTCAGCATGACTCAGTGTCAGCAGCAGAGGCCAGGATTTATAGGGAATTCTTACCAAAGCCAGGCAAGGAGATGCTTGGGTCATAAAGTAACTGCAAGCAGTTTTTGTTTAGGGTGTGTCTTTGAGTTGATGTGAGAAAGGATGCTGTAAATAACATGTCTGTCTTTTTATAATCCAGATGCCCCATTAAATGGAAACATGCTTTAACTTGATAGGGGCCTGTGGAAGAAGGCAGCAAACAGCAATATAATTTTGCATGTTTTTCATGTTAATTTTTTATGCCACAAATTGCAAGACTTAAACATAAAAACGGTTGAAAGCTTGTCCCTACAAGGAAGCAAAACATCATCACCAGAGTAGCTGCTATCTCTGTGGTTTACTAATTGCATCTTTCTGCTTTATTGGTTTCCTGAGATGGGTGATGGAAATACAGAGACAAGAAATGATAGAAATACAGAGACGAGAAATAGGAACCACCAGCTTTATGAGGTTTGATCAAAGCTACCAAAGTTATTCCACATTCCTGAATTCAATAAATTTTCAACACTAGTGCCCTTGGAAACAGAAGAGGTTTGGGTTGGGGAGAGAACAAGGAAGGACTTTAATAGAAATATTTCTGTCAAGTAAAGACCAGGGAAGGAAGAATGACACAAATTGCAGTGTGCAGTTTGAGAATCTGTGGAAGGCTGGAAGCTCATCCTTCCTCTGGTGGATAAAGTCTGTGTAACACCTCTGTGTCCTGAGGTTGTACAATTTTCAGAAGACGAGACCTGGGTTTCCCTCACTGGCACCACAGTCTAGGCAAAATTTTCATTGATTTAAAAGAACTAAACCTATGCTTGTAGATCATTTCCAAGCAGCTGAAAAGACAGATGCTTGTCACAAATATTGAGTTGCCTGTTCTTCTGCCTAAGAAAGCTGAACCCACTGCAGTAGCCTGACAGAGACCTGTCCTTCACAAGTGATAAAGTGATAGTTTACCTGGAAATAGGGAGAAAAATGGAAATATTGTTCCAAATTCACTAGATGGTAGGATCTAGGCTAATTCACTAGGTAAGACAGCATCTATCAATTAAGCACAGTTAATTATAGGTTCCTGAGAAACTCTTAGAAATTATATTCCTAATTGCTGAAAGCAAGCCATACACTGAATTATAGCGGTGTTGGTACAAGCCTCAGCCAAGCAGCAGGGCTGCACAGAAAATGCAAAGGGCTTAAATGCTAAACTCAGTATCAGCTCCTGGACCAGAATATTTTATTTATGATGATGCCATTTTCCTCTCCATTCAGAGCTTGGGTTGTAATGTCAGATTTAAACAAAGATCAAACTATCGGCTATTATTAAGGACTTAAATATAATTTTTTGCAATTATTGAATTAAACATCCTTAAATACGTGTGTGCTCCCTTCCTTTTTCCTTCTAGCTCCCTTGCCAGTTTCTTCCAATTTTTTATTTCTCCTCCTTTTCCCTGCATTGCCCTCTGCAGTGTTCCAGTTTCCACCCTTTATTTCTTTCCATAATATGACATAGCCAACATTGAAAATGCCATTTTAGCTCCTGTTTCAAAGATGTTAACAGGGTCAACAGGACTCACACTCCTGAAAACCTTTTTATCAAGCTGTCTGTAGACTCAGGGGTTGTGCATAAGATGACATTTTACCAGCATTACTGTACGGCTACATAGTAGGACAAGTTCCAATTATCTTGTATGCCACAAGGGACAGATGCATAGTCTACATATAGCAGATTAAAGTGGATAATTATAGGTCTGCACCTCAAGATGCTGCATACTGTCCTCCCCTGTTGCATTGTAATAGAAAGGTCCAATCCTAGAGCACAGAGTTGCAGATGACTTGAACCCAACTCACCAAAACACTTGTCTAGACAAATGTGTTCTAAAACTGAGTTTAGACACCGTTTAATCCCAGTAAAAAGTGTTAGCTAGCCTTATTAAAACTCAAGTTCATTTTAAACAGATAACGTGCATTAAAATACAATTTGAACCACACAAAGCCGGGCGTTAAAATGTATTACTTAACATGTATTGTTCTTAAAAAGTACCTGCTTTATATTTTAGACTAGACATGACCATCCATCTTGATGGGTTAAACAGATTTATTTTTCAATAATGTTGGTTCAAGCGAGTTAACAAGATCAAAAGCTCCCCACTCATTAAGTTGCAGGCTAACGCACTTGAAGGTACATTATTATCTGGCTGTGCTCGGAGACGCACGTGGAAAGGAGCCCAAGTTTCAACTTGACGAGCCGGGCGCTTACGGTGAACGAGGTGCCCAATTCCCACCAGAAATGATTTCCTACCACCGCAGCCGCGGCAGAGTCCCAGCCACCGCCCGCTCAGGGGCCAGGCCGGGGAGGGCGACTTGCACCGGCCTCCAGCAGCCGTGGCCCGAGGGCGAGCAGCTCTCCCTCGGGCAGCGCCAGCCCCCGCCGGCTCGGCTGTACCGCAGCGCATCCCCTGAGACCGCGATGCAACAGAGGGGGCCGCGAACATCCCCGAGA